>JAODAL010050301.1:0-27503 GCA_025379985.1 Phyllomedusa bahiana
GGTATGCTTTATATGGCAGTAAAGGGCCCCATAGCGGGTAATAGCAGGTATAGTCCCCAAAGCAATTATAGGCAGGTATATGGCCCCATAGGCAGATATATCCCCTATAAGGCAGTATAGGCGGGCTTAGGCGGGGAAATGGGGGCCCGGGTTGTAGGCAGGAAATAGGCAGCTGTAGACAGGTATAGGCAGCTGTAGCAGGTAAGGGCCGCTGTAGGCAGGTATAGGCCCAGCTGTAGGCAGTATAGGGCAGATAAGGCGGGTATAGCAGCTGTAGGCATATAGGCCGCTGTAGGCAGGTATAGCAGCTGTAGGCAGGTATAGGCAGGTATAAGGCAGGTATAGCAGCTGTAGTGCAGGTATCGCGGCGGGTGGGCAATAATATCAAAATAAAAAAACAAACAATCACTTACCTGGATCCCCGCTGCTCCGTCTCCCACCTCTCCGCTCTGCTCTATCTTTTTGCCGGGCATAGGTGGGTGACATCATCAGGCCACGCACGCAGCGTGATGACACACCTGCCTGTGCCGGAGCTCCGGACAGCCGCGAGTCTGCGTCGCCAGGAGGCCACTGCGGAGCAGGGAGCGCTCGCTCTGGCCCCGCAGTGGTATTCCTTCACCTATATCCTCCAAGGAGTCACATATAGGTGAAGGAATCGCGACAGTGCCTGGCCGCGCAGCCGCCCGGACACTGGCACTCACTGGGCAATCATATAATGCGCTCCCTGAACCCACATATAGCTGAAGTCGTCCCTGTCGCGCCCGGCCATCGCAGCGCCCGAGCGCAGACAACTACAGTTTAACTACGTCTTACTTCGGGTACTCTTACATTAGTCGACCTCCCTAAACTCCCCGCTACGTCTTACTATCGGGGGTGTCTTACTATCGGGGAAACACGGTATATATATCTATATACCTCCAATGCACAGTAGGCCAAACCACAATATCTCAGCTTCTTTTAAGAATTATTTATTTTTTCACTCTGTGCAAAAATTTACTTCTTAACACTTCATAAAATATCCCCAATTATTAATAAAAAAGTGGAAACTCAATTTGTGGAGTTGGGTTCAAGCCTCCCTTTGCATCATCTTGCTCTCAGTCCATTAGGTTTCGGGGCTTGTCAAACCATCACAAGAAACTCATTTGTGAGTCACTGTTAACTCAATTAATCACTTATTTCCCAAACCCATTAAAACCAAATAACACCTTTTCTTGTTCTTTGCTGGGAAACAATCTTCAGACAACAAACCCCCAACCTATTCATTTTTACTCTCGCCCGTTATTAGAATTAAATAAGATTGGCTCTTTTCCCGGGATTAAAGTCTACTCTATTATAGATTTTTTGATTAAAAAAAAGACCCAATAAAAAGAGAAAATTTGCGCACTCACAGATGAAAAAAATAAACATGCTTTAATACATCCAAAGAGGCATTTCTTTCTGACAAAAACTCACCCTTTTGGACTGTAAAAAGCCTTTTGATTTTTTTCATCTGTTCCCCAAAATGTTTTTTTTTATATGCGGGACTCGAGGGGGGTTTTTTTTGCGGCACCCTAAAAAAAATTGGGGGGGGAAGTGCTGCCTTTTCCCTTGTATAAAAAAACACATAACATGTTTTCTCACAATCTGACATAAATCAAATAAACCTTACCTGTTTTGGGTCAATGGGTTTACAAAAATTTTTTTATATTTCCAAATGCCAATTAGAAAATAAAGAAAATTTTTAAAGGTATTTTTATTACTTTCTGCAAAGTCAAAAGTTTACATACACTAGGATAACTACCTTTTAAAAAATTTGGGACGCCATATATATGCTGGCTTTGGAAATTTCAAATTTACACACTAAACAAAACATCTAGACCCAACCCTGATACAAAGCAGAGACCATAACAACTAAAAAATTCTATGGGTTGTTTTTTGTTTTTTTTGTCTTTTAAAATTCTCATATTTAGCAACATTTTATAAATTAGAACACACCGTGATTTTTTTTTTTATGCATCCAGAAACCCCACGCTTTTTGTGTAACATATGGGGAAAATAAAAAATCACCAAAAATTAGGAAAAACTGGACGCACAACTGGTCATCCTTGGGGGCAATTTTCCGATACCCAAAGGCCCTTTTTCTCGTACAAACAATTTAAACCAGTACAAACAAGATGAGAATGTTCACCATCTACGCCAGGGAAAGGGGAAAGGGTTTTGTTCTCAGAATGAACATGCTTTGGCCAAAATCATATCAACCCAAAACAAAAGCAAAAGATCTTTAAAGCTGCGAAGCGGTAAATTTTTTCAATACCACATGAAACGATACTTATAAACAGGGGCTAAAAAAAAAACCATTACTTCAAAAAAACAAAAAAAAATCAGTTTTAATGTTTAAAATGCACACGGGAACAAAACCTCTTTTTTGGGAGACGCCTTTTGGGTCTGACAAATGAAAATTTTAATTTTTTTTACCCTAACAAACATCGAACTTTTGAAAAAGGGAGAATTTGGAACCAAAACCCACGCAACTGGGGAAACCCGGGGGTTTGGCGCATGAGTTTGGGGTTGTTTTCTGCAAGAAGACGGTGATTTAAAAACTAAAGCATCAAAAGGGAAAAAGATTATTCAATATGAAGCAAACCAAGACATGGGCCAAAGTTAAAGCTTGGGAGAAAAGATTTTCCCAAAAGCCCAATGGTTTTCCCAATACCCAAGCTTTGAAAAACTGTTACAAAGGCCTAAAGATAACCTATAATTTTTTGTAGTGCCATCAAAAAGCCCGATCTCAACCTATTGAAAATTTTTTGGGACAAAGCTAAAAAGGGAGGGGAAGCAACACCTACAAACATGGCTCTTACACCATTTCGTCAGGGAAAAATGAGACAAAATTCCTACCAACTTTTTTGAGAACTTAAGGGGAAACCAAAACATTTACCCAAGCATACTTTAAGGGGAAGCTACCAAAAATTTAAACAAAGTAGTAAAATTTTACTTGCAGAAAGTAATAAAAATGCTTTAAAACATTCCCTCATTTTTTTGGGATTTGCAAATATAAATAATTTTTTTCCAAATTTACCTAAAACCGGTAAGGGTTTTTTCTGATTTCAGTCACATGTGAGAAAAACATCATACATGTCTTTTTTTTTTTCACGGGCCGTGCCACGTTCCGCCTTACCTGCGGCCCCTGCTGCGAACCGCATCGTACCCAGTTCCATCGCAATCTGTTTCCCCGTTGCAGGTCGCTGTAGCACTCCTTACCTCTGTTACTCACCTGTGATTGCCGCCCTCCATCTTTCGCTGCCCTGATTCCCTTCTCTAAAGGCCGGGCCACTTTTTCCCTCCTTTTTTCCCACAGTGTCACAGGGGGGGCTTCCCCCCAACCCCTTCCCCCTTATTTTATAACCTGCTTTTTCCCCCACCCCCCTGCCTGATCTTTTTTTTTTTTATGTTGTCTCTTTGGGTATCTGTTTCTGTGTTTTCTGATCTTTTTTGTTACATACGGGGGTTCCCCTGTGGTCCTTTGTGTCTCTGCTGTGTCTTTTCCATCAAAAGCTCTGTGAAAAATACCCATGCCCCGAGGGCCATTTGGGTTACGCCCCCTCGGAGCAAGCCCGGCAGTGGTCCCAGTGGGTCCACTACCCGCTTTACCCGCTCACCCGTTACAGTAGGATCAGGCCATGGACCCGCTGACATTTTGCCCTCTGTTTTTTGGCCCATGTGCAGGTCTTTTTTTCTGGCTGTCTCTTTTTGTGTGTGGGAGTGTTTTTTCTTTTTTGGCAGGCCCTTTTGGTGTTTGGGAGCTGCTTGCCACTACCCGCACTTCTGAGTCCCCGTGGCTTACGGTCTCGCCCCTGAGCCTTTCTGATTTCCCCGTGGCTTACGTCTCGCCCTGAGCCTTCTGAGTCCCCGTGGCTTTACGGGGTCTCGCCCTGAGCCTTCCCCTCCCATTTTGCCTAGTTGCCCGTTTGTTCCTCCTGTCCCACCTCCATTTCCTAGGTATTCCCCATACGGGCTGTGCAGCCTGTAGTTTGGTTTTGGGGTTGCCCCCGGATTGTTTCGGTCCCCAGCCCCTAGGTGGAATTTCCATTTTGTGGATTGGAGGAGGAGGAGGGGCTTAAGGAGGGGGGTACTGTCACGGTCCGTGCCACGTTCCTGTCCTTACGCTGCGGCCTCTGCTGCGAACCGCAGTCGTACTTATGTTCCTATCGCAGATCTTTTCCTGTTGGCAGTGTCGCTGTGAGCGCTCCTGTAGCCTCTGCTTACTCACCTGTGATTGCTGCTCCTCCATCTTGGCTGCTGCCCTGATTCCCTGTCTCAATAGTGGGCGGCGGCCACATCTTCCCCTTCCTTTATTCCCACAGTGTGCAGCAGGGTTGGGCTTCCTCTGCCAACCCCCTTTCCCCCCTGTGGGTTTATAAGCCTGCTTCTCCTCACACTCCCTGCCTGATCCTTGTTGTTTGTTGTTTATGTTGTCTCTTGGTGTGTCTGTTGCTGTGTTTTCTGATCTTGTTTGTTAGCAGTCCGGGGGGCCCATGTGGTCTCTTTGTGTCTCTGTCTGTGTCTTTGTGAGTTTCCTTGCCTTGTTCTCTGCCCGTGTTCCTGCCCTGGTCATGCCTTGGTTTCTTTCCTGAGTTTAGCTTACGTCTCTGCTTATGTTCTTGGTGTCTTCAGTCTGTCTATTTAAATTTTTCCCTTTACCTTTTGCTTATCCTCCTGTTTGGCATCTGTTTTGTCCTGTCTTTGTTTGAACCTGCACATATTTACTTCTAGTCTGCTTTGTCTCTGTCCCTTATCCTGTTGGTGCCTAGCATTGGCACTTCCGGCCTGTCTGGTCAGCTGCCACTGCAGGGGACTGCTCACACCTAGCACCTGGACGCTCTTGGGCTCAGCCAACCATAACATCAAAGGCTCTGTGAAGATACCCATGCCGATGGCCACTTGGTTACGCCCCCTCGGAGCAAGCCCGGCAGTGGTCCAGTGGGTCCACTACCCGTTTTACCCGCTCACCCGTTACATTTATGTAGTGTATGTAAACTTCTAGTTTCAACTGTATGTTTTTTTCTCGGTAAAAATATATGCCACGGTTCACATGGCATGAAAAATGTGGTGTGAACACAGCTCTATTGAGTAAAACATAACACAGAGGATTTATGCCCCAGATGTTTTAGAATCCTGGCAATCCCTCTGCTTTTGACCCTCTTTATGAGTCCAGTAAGCAGATAACAGACTAAATAGGGACACATTTGGCACTATAAATGTTGCAAGTTTTAATGAATTCCTGAGGAAGCTTATAAAGTTAGAAAGGTGCCCTGGAGCTCCAGATCCCTCTAGGATGCTGATAATCTCCTGGAGGGACTCGAGCTCTGCCGCAAAACATGTGGAGCTCAAGATCCACCAGGAAATTACTAGCATCCCAGTGGATCCCAGGCTCCATGGCATGTTTCTAACTCTATGTGCATTGTGCCGACTGCTGTGTTCTACAGACAAAGCCTATGGCCTGCAGTAGTAAGCAGCACAGGTGGCATGATGTAACAATCATGCCTCCTTCGCTGCTGGGTCTCCTAGGCCACTTTTACCGTTTGGGGCAGAAGGGGTTCATTATTACCATTTGGGGCACTATAGATGAGGAGTTTGTACAGAGGTGAGAATTAGTAGAGAGGTGCTGTAAGTCTAAGATGCTTGTGTGGTAAATTCTGTAGGGATGAGTCGTGGCAGAGAGAAATCATCATGGTGGTCTAGACCAGATGGAGAAGGAAAGGTAATGACTAATCAGAGAAGATGTCATTTGTGAGTCCCTGGTTGTAACTTCATTGTAATCACTTATATGTGTGCAGAGCACCTATGAACGACTGGCATCTATCACTGAATGGCTACTGTATGACATTAATATTGGCCATAATGTAATGGGTTATATTCAGTAATGGTTTTGTGTATTATTTAGTGACTATGTGATTGTGATATGTGGTCATAATCTGGCGGCATTTGGTTTTAGTGGAATAACTGGTCATATTAGCCTTGGGATTCTGGTTTTGTATAGCAATGTTATTTTGTAACTGTATAACCAATATTTAGTTTTTTTATACTTAGTACACTGTATTATAGATTTTTGTGTATTTTTAGTTAAATAAAGTTCATTCTTCAGGTGGGCCAGGGACATATATCTTTATACCTTTTATATTTACCACCTGGTGACACACTGCATTTAGGTGAGGGAGACTAACAAGCCTTAGCACCCCATCTTGATTGCAGGTTAGTGTCATGTCATCACACCAGTCTATATAAGTTGAAACGAGATTGGATGGAGGCACCACACAAGTGGGAGAAGCAGGGAGGCACAGTGCAGTGGCCCTTAGAATCAACTCCTTTGGGGGGCCCTATGCATCCCAGTCTGACACTGAATATACACCTATCTTGTGGCGTATTTTTCAAAATCTAAAGCCAATTGAGCCACGAAGTGGGTCGTAAATTCAGTAAAAAAAGTGTGCCCTTAAAGCCACAGTTTGCTTGTTTTGTTATGGGTCTTGCCAATGGGCTGCATACTAGGGTCTAAGTGGGGCTATTTTCTGAACACAGAAGAAATGGAAATAAATATTGACATGTATTTTGTAAGTTTCATGTACTTTGTGCCAAAAATATGCCAGAAAAATGATGCATTTGTGAAAAACAAATTTTACATCTACCTTGTATTAATTCTTGCATAAAGAACTGTGAACTCAATATATTCGCTACATCCCTTGTTAAAAAAACAAGAGGGATGTAGTTGTTTTAAATGGAGTCATTTCTGTGGGGATTCTTATGTTCTAGCACCTCAAAGATCTCTGAAAAACTTGTTAGTTCCTAAAAAACAAACTGTACTTTTCTCAATTTACTTTAAATGTTAAGATTTCTAAAGGCATAACTACGCTATGCAAACAAGAAACATATATTTTTTTGTATCAGCCTATTTTTACCGCATAAATACAGTATGTCACAAAAGACAATGATAAATCACTTATATCCACAAAACCATTACAAAGTTATTGCCTGAGTCCTTAAGGCCAAAACAGGCTTAGTCCAAAGTGGATAATATAAATTGTAGGCTCTTTAACACACTAGGTCTAAATTGGTGCTTTAAACAAAAATACTATTGTGCAATCAATATAAAATTGTAGATTTGTGTAGGTGCAGAAAAGAAGAATTAAGAGAAACATTTACTGATCATTATTCAATATAAAATTTTTCAAATTAGATCATGGCCTAAATTTGCAGACACAAAAAAAGCTATATATATTATTTTTATTTAGGGTTAATTTTTGGGTATATAAAAAAATTAATGATGCGCAATTTGGCGAGATTTTTTTTTGAATCCGGGTCGGGTTTTTTTTTTGGGCCCAAAATCTGGTGGGATGTCCCCAAAACTCTAGCCCGGGTTTAAAAACCAATAAAAGGCAACTTTGGAGGAACGAGGGTTTTTGGACCTGCAACCCGAAACTGTGGAAGCAAGGTACTTGAGTTAAGGGGCGGTGAGCATTCCCGCCTTTTTTAAAACTGAAGAAGGGGAAAAATGGTCCCCTTTATGCTGAATAAGCTGATTTTGTTTTTGGGCTTTGGGATTTTCAAAAAAAACTTCTTCTTGGTTAAATCCTGGTGTTTTCCTTTTGGGCCCTGGGAAATTTTTTGGGTTTTGGGTTTTTGGATATTTTAGAGTTAAACCTTTTTTTAAATTACACAAAATAATTTTAAAAAAAATTTTAATTTATTTATAAAGGGTAATTAATTTAAAATAAATTTTAAAATAATATATATATATATATATATATATAAAATTTTAATAATTATATATAAAAATTTTTTTTTTTTATAAAAAATTTAATTTTTAGGTGTTTTTAATAAAAGTAGTTATATAACCCCCTTTGGGAAAAATTTTTGAACATATCCTAGTTTTCAAGTAAATGCATTTTTTTAAAGGGTGGCCCCTTGACATTAAAAATTTTCAAAAGATCTAGTAAAAACCCAATCCAATTACAAAGAAATCAAATTATAGAGTCCATAAAACATTTTACCACAAAACCATTACAAAATTTTTTTACTGGGTCCTTAGGCCCAAAACAGCTCAATCCTAAGTGGAAAATTTTTAAAATTTTTGCCCTTTTTAACACACTAGGTCTAAATTGGTGCTATAAACAAAATTACTATTGTGCAAACAATATAACACTGTAGATTTGTCTAAGTGCAAAACAAAAAAAATTAAAGAGAAAAAATGATAAATTTTTAAATTAAATCGGGAATTTTTCAAATTAGACCTTGGTCTAAATTTGCAGTCACCAAAAAAACAAAAAAAAAAACACTATAATGAACACATCACTAGTTTTCTAAGTAAATACATTTCTAAAAGTGCCATTGACATTTTATTCTCAACAGATCTCTGTAACATAAATTAATTTATGTGTAATAAAAAAATGACAAGGGGAAAAAATTTTGAGACGTTTACTGAAATTTATTTAATACTTCATACAGAAGCCTTGGTATGACGGGGTCAAAGATCCTCCTGTATAAAGAAGTCAGGTGGATTTTTGGCCCTTTCATCCTCATACTCTTCAAGTCCTGAAGGTTTGATGGGCTCCTTCTATGAACTCTGAGCTTTAGTTCCTTTCATAGATTTCGATTAGTTTCAGGTCACGTGATTGGCGGGGCCATTCTAGCAGCTTTATTTTCTTTTTCTGAAACCAATTGAGTTTTTCCCTGGCTGTGTGTTTGGGATCGTTGTCTTGCTGAAATGTCCACCCTCATTTTATCTTCATCATCCTGGTAGATGGCAGCAGATTTTTATTAAGAATGTCTCGGTTCATTTCTTTATTCATCCTTTCTTCAATTACACAGGTCTACAAAAAAAAAACATTTTTATTCAAGTGCCAAGGTTTTTTCAGTGGATTTAAGTTTTTTTGCTAGTGTTTTAGATAATGGAAATCGATGAAAATAATGCATTTCACCAATGTGACTTTTATGTGATATCAAATGCAATAGCTTTTGATCTGTCTTTTGACTCTTTAACAGGTAATGAAATATCCCATATAATTATTTGTTAATTTAAATTTGTATGCCTAAAATGCTATAAAAGGCAGAATTCAACTGTGACTGTGCAGAGAAAAGACGGTGACTACAGTAAAAGTTTGTCAACCCAGTCTTGTTTCATACCCAAAAAGCTCTGTCTTAATAAGTCTATAAATACATGTAAAAATGATGTCTTCATCAAGAAGTCTGCATCAACAATCCTGATGTATTCTGCTATATCTGTGGAGAGTACATAGTTGAAAAACAAAGAAGAAATATCACAGACATACTGCATCAAGTATACCTGGCTTACTTTGGAGTACAGCTTGGAGACCAGAATAAGTCTTCGCAAGACATGTGTGGAGCACCTACAACAGTGGACAAATGGTGAAAGAAAAAGTTTAAACTTTGGTGTGCCAATGGTATGGAGCAAACCAAAAAACCATTATAACGACCTATTCCACATGGCAATGACATGTCCATACCAGTGTTTACCAGACTACCAAACAAGCCATAGTCAGACTGTTAAGAGATGCAGGGATTGAAGACTATGGCAAGTAGTAGCAGTGGAATGGAAATTTGAGGGAAGCTCCTCGACACCTCAACCATTAAGCCATAAATTACTCAATGACCTGATTTGAGACTTTAATCTGTCCAAGCAAGTGTCTGAACTTTTAGCGTCCAGACTTAGTGAAAAAAATCTTATAAAGGCGGAAGTTAAAATTACAGCCTATTGGACAAGAGCAGAGAGGCTTCCCACAAGTTTCAACCAAGAAGAAGAACTTGTATACTGCAATGATAACTCAGGAATTGTAATTCAAATGGGACAAACAGAATATCGATCAGAAGACTGGTGACGTTTTATAGACAGCTTCATTAGAAGCTTGAATGTGTTCCCTTGCACGACTGTAACCGTTATTCCTCTCTTCCCATTGTTCACTTAATGAAATTTAAAGAAGAATATGAAAATGTAAAAACCGTATTACAGAAAATCCGTTATCATGAACATCTGAAGATGGTGAACTTCTTGCTTGGACAGCAATCTGGATACACAAGATACCCATGCTTCATGTGTTTTTGGGATAGCAGGGCGAAGATTAATGGACAATGGTGTCATGGCCTACAAGGGAATAAATGATTCTTGGCACTGCAAATATATTCAATAAGCCGCTGGTGGACATGAACAAAATCATTCGCCCACTGCTGCATATTAAACTAGGATTGATGAAACAACTTGTTAGAGCTTTGGACAAAACTGGTAATTGCTTCAAGTACATTTCTAAATCATTCCCTGGACTAAGCATATAAAAACTCAAAGCTGGAATGTTTGATGGTCTACATATTCATAAACTCATGAACGATTGCAACTTTATGAAATGCATGAAAAACAATGAGGCTTCGGCCTGGCAGAGTTTCGTCTCTGTTGTGAAGAACTACTTGGGTAATTGCCGACAATCATGAAGAATTGGTGCAAGACATGCCCGCTAACTTTAGAAATGTGGGAGTTAAAGAGAACCTGTCACATAGATTATCCCCCCTTGCTGAGGGCAGCACAAGCTAGTGATAGACATGCTGTTTCTAGCCCTGTGTCCCTTATTCTGTAAGATGCTGTAGTTTTAGAGTATTAAATGCTCAAATCTGCAGTTTTCAGCCAGAAAAGAGTCTAGTTTATTCATGAGCAGATGTTAGCCCCGCCCACCCAAGGCTAGCAACGCCCACCTGACAGTTATTCATATATTTCTACCTATTCAAAGTAATAGGTTAATCAGTTATGAGGTGGGCGGGGCTAGTCTCATATGGGCGGGTCATGAATTAAACTGACTTTTTTCTGGCTGAAAACCTCCAGATGTGAGCATTAAATACTCTAAAACTGCAGCATCTTACAGAATAAGGGACACAGCGCTGGAAACAGCATGTCTGTCACTAGCTTGTGCTGTCCTCAGCAAGGTGTGCCTAACCTATGTGACAGGTTCTCTTTAATATGAGCATAAACATGCTCTATCTCAATATCCATTTAAACAGCTTTCCAGATAACCTTGGAGATTTCAGGGAAAAACAAGGTGAGTGGTTCGACCAGGATATGAAGGTGATGGAGAAGAGATATCAAGGTAGATGGGACATACACATGATGGCAGACTACTACTGGAGTCTCCAATGTGATTGTCCTGATGACATACATAAAAGGAAGCATTGACATTAATAACAATAACTAATATTGTATTCATTAATCAAATATTACATAACTTTTTCTGCCACTGTTAGATATTTTTAATTTCTTTTTTGTATGATGTTAGACTATTTACTTGCTAGTTGTAACTAAAATAATAATATTCTTTCAATTCTGAATTCTTTTCAAATGTGTTACGTTAGTTAATAAAATATTAAACATCTTAGAAACTAGAGTCATCATGGTGTGGGGCTGTTTTTCGGTGTACTGCACTGGCAAACTGCAATGGTTTACAGTGATTTTGATGCCAATTATGTCTGAGTGTTTTTATATTAAGTTTATGGTGCTGATGGCAAATCACTGCCTTGCTAAAGAAAATGAGGGGAAAGGTTCTGGACTGACCAAGCATGTATCCAGACCTAAACCCTATTGAGCATCTGTGGGGCATCCTCGAGGTAAAGGTGGATGAGCGCAAGGTCTCTAACATCCAACCGGTCTGTGATGACATCTTGGATGAGTGGAAGAGGATTCCAGTGGCTCTAGTGACCTCCATGCCCAAGAGAGTTAAAGGAGTTTTCTCACTACAAAGATTATATCTGTAATGATGGGGACAGTAGAAATACGCACTTTTGTAATTGGTTTGCATTACCTAAATCACTTAGTATAGCAGATATGAGCTAATCTGTGCCTCTATATCTAGTTCTGCAGCAATTGGTCGGGTCACGACCCCTTTCCTGTGCTTGGTTGACTGATATTTAATTCAGCCTGTTGGGAAAGGCCCCCTGGGTGGAACACACCCCCTGTGCTGTGATTGGCTGCCTGCACTCTGTGCTTACTCCACTCTGAGCTGTGGAAAATGAAAGTGAAACGAGTTGAGTGTGATGGCTGTGTCTGTACAATAAACGCTGCCTCGGCTCCTCTGTGTGCTCATCTCCTAGCTCTATGTAAAGTATCTGGGCAATTACTCTTGATGCTAGATTCACTCTCCCCTCATATAACACAGCCTTATACACTGCCTCCCCATATAACACAGCCTTATACAGTGTGTTCCCTGCCTACCTCCTGCCTGATAACAGAGGGGGAGGGAAGCGTGCCTTTCTCACATTTGTTTTATCAGTTCAGGTTACATGTAGAACTTCTTACAGCAATGCAGGTGATCTGGTTACAAGAAGCTTGTGCAGCCTGGGAGGCAGCTGACAGCTCTGCAAGCATGAGAAGAGGTCTGCAGACCTGTGACATCCTCTCCCTTCCACTGCTCACACAGAATGATGATGTCACCAGTCATAAGTGAAGATAGACACGCCTCCTGGGAGGAGAGGCACGTCTACTGGGAGGAGAGACTCGCCCCTGGATTTGAAGCTGTAACAGACAGAAAAAGCTCAAGCCTAATAAAAGCTTGTGATAATAAAACCCCTTTAAGGCAGTGCTGGAAAATAATGGTGGTCACACAATTTGTCCTTTACAAATGTCAACCGCCCCCCCAAACAAGTACTTCAACATTAAAAAAACACATAAATTAAGTATCGCCGTAATCATATCAATCTACAGAGTAAAACTAACTTGCCACGTAAACTGCACAGTGAGCGTTGTTACAAACAAAAACACAAAAAACTACTAGGATTGCAGTATTTTCTTCACCCTGGCTTTCACAAAAACGGATCTAAAAGTGATCAGAAAGCCTTTTCCCCCAAATGATACCAATAAAATCATCAACTAATCCCATGAAAAACAAACCCATACACATCTACGTAGACAGAAAAATAAAAAAAATATGACTCTCAGACTATGGCGAGGCAAAAATGTGTTTTCCCTGTTGAACAAAAAATTTTTTATTGTGCAGAAACAGTAAACAGATAAAATATACAAATTGGGTATTTGAGTAAAGCTAGCAAGTCACTTATACCGCATGGTGACCGCTGTAAAAAATAAAAATAAAAACACTACCAGGATTGCTGTATTTTGTTCAAAACACCTCACAAAAACCTTAATTAAAAGCTATCAAAGTGTCATATCCACCCCATAATGGCACCAATAAAAATGTCATCTCACCCCGCAAAAAACAAGCCCTTAATTAGCTACATATACAGAAAAATTAAAAGATTATGGCTATGAGACTATGATGACATCAAAACGTTATTTTTTACAAATGCATTTATGTTGTGTAAGTAATAAAACATAAAAATATAAAATTTATATAATTGTAATTATATCGACCCGCTGTTAATATCACACGGCGAACGCTGTAAAAATTAATCCCAAAAACAATGGTAGAACTTCGGTTTTTTTCCACCCATTTTCATTGCCCAAAAAAACACGATACACCCCCAGATGAGATCCATGAGGAGTGTTGAATCCAAGATAGTGTAACTTCTGGAAGTTTTCACTTGTTCTGGTAATTTTGGGGCTCTGTAAATTCGACATGGCCCCCACCAAAATCTGTTTCAAAAGCCAAATAGCACTCCCTCCCTCGTACGCCCTGCCATGTGCGCAAACAGCAGTTCACACCCACATATACTGTATTACCTAAGCAATTGCACAACAAATTTTGGGGTGCTTTTTTTCAGATTTCATTGTAAAATTAAACATTTTCAGCTAAAATTGCAGATTGTTGAAAAAAAAAAAAATTTTCACAGGATAGCGCTAAAAAAAATTTGTGAAACATCTGTGGGATCAATATACAGTACTCACTACACCCCTGGATATATTCCATAAAGGGTTTAGTTTCCAATATGGGTTTGTTTTTTAGGGGTATTTATTAAGTTTTAGCACCTTAGGGTGTCTGCAAACCTATAATGGCGCCTAACGAAAACCGTAATGAAAATGAGACCCTAAATCCAGTGGGTGTTCCTTCTACTCTGAGGCTTATGGTTGAGTCAAATAGCGCCTAGTGCCATATATATATAGATCTATGAATAAGACAGAATTGGGGAAATCAATGGTGATTTGAATTTCCCTCATTACAGTTACCGTGTTTCAGTGAATAATGGATAAAAAATTTAAAATCTGCAAAAAAAAGGGAAATTTTGAAATTTCACCTCCACTTTGTTTTCATTTCTGTGAAACACCTTGTGGGGTATTAAACTTCCTAAATGCTGTTTTGAATATTTTAAAGGGTGTTGTTTTTTAAGATGGAGTCATTTATAGGGTTATCTAGCATACAGGCCCCTAAAAGCCACATCAGTACTGGACTGGTTCCTAAAAAATTTTATGTTGCAAATTTCCTTGAAAATCTTAAAAATAATTGCTAAATTTCTAAGCCCCCAAAATGTCGTTAAAAAAAAGACATTTAAAAAATGATGCCAACCTATGGTACAGTAGCCATATGGTGGATGCTAGTTATAAACTATTTTGTGTGGAACTTTAAAAATGGCAAATTTTTAAAAATGGGGCTCTGTCAGGGAGGTCAAAACTGGCTGTGGCCATAAGGGGTTAATATGTTCAGCATGCACTGTATTTTTTTGTTCATTGCACTGCTTCATTACTGTTTGCTTACACATTCAGGATTTGATGTGGATTTCAGCAACTATCCCACACAGGAATCTTCATCACATGCTGTAGAAAAAAATCGGCAGAGAATAATGAAATACTGTACATTTTAACATCTGCAGCATGCTCATTATCTTACATATTCCTTTTGAAAATCCTAAGGATTAGCCCTGTTGGGGATTATTCTCATAATTCTCAATAATTCTGTACTGACACATCAGCCACATAAATCCAAGTTTATTTGAAAAATACATACTGGATTTGCCTATAGCAAATTCTTAATATGTGAACATGCGTTTGAAGGTATATGCACAATTTTTCTTAATTAAACATTTTTGTACACTTTTTACTTTTGTATTTATCACACATACACGACCTTTCCCTTACTCGCAGTCACAGAGGTTCTTCAGGGATTTGCAAAACAGGTTATTAATAAGGTTTTGGGAATCCAACATTTCTCACATTTAAACCAAGAGAGGTAATACATCTCAATGAAGGACAAAGACTACATGTTTGAGCTTTAAAGGAAAAAATCCCCTTAAGGTGCAGAAGACATTGCGAATTCTGTTGTAAATGGTGATGTTTTCTTATTCTGGATCAGATCTCTCCACCAGCTCATATTTCATTTGTGGCATAGGAAATTCTTTCCTGACCCTGAATTGATGTTATGATTATTTTTCCCAACTGATGATTCTTTTTATCTAAAAAGATGACTTTCAAAATGTAGATCTGATGTACCAGGAGTAATTCAAATGCAAGACCTGAGCTTGCCAATTCTTTAGCAAGTGCAAAATGATTCCTCCGCCCAA
The DNA here is from genome assembly GCA_025379985.1 of Phyllomedusa bahiana. Classification (NCBI taxonomy): domain Eukaryota; kingdom Metazoa; phylum Chordata; class Amphibia; order Anura; family Hylidae; genus Phyllomedusa; species Phyllomedusa bahiana. The sequence continues at coordinate 15,475 of JAODAL010050301.1, forward strand.
AGGAATACAAGGAAAGCACAATAGCTGGAAGAACAAAGCATCTGCTCTGTACAGTGCTACAAAATGCAGTATGTCTGCCGCATTCCCTTTATTCTCTATTGTGAATGCTTAGAAAATTGGAAGTCTTTGACTTCTTTCAATGTATAGGTTAATTGTGAATATTTTAATGAATGTTTTAGATTTCCCACAAGATATTAATTGTTGTGCCAAGGCGGTAGAAAGAAAGGGGAAAGAAAATATATACTCATTTAAAAGACTGAATAAAAGTATTTAGCATGCATACAATTGTGAAAATGATATATATAATATATATATATTATAGATATATATATATATATATATATATCTATATATAATATATATATATATATATATATGTGTGATAGATACAAGATTTATGTTTCTCATTGATGCTTTTTTGTCTGGATTTTCAAACAGTTGTTTCATGAAGTAGTAAAAGGACTGCCACAGGACAAAGATAGCAATAACCAGAGGTGGCAGTGATGGTGTAATGACAGTAGCACTTATCATTACATGTTGTATAATAATCATACATGGAGCCTTGTTATGGACAAATTATTTTAATTCCCATAATTAATTTTCAATCTGTTTGCGAATATTTGCTGACTATGTCATTGAGTTGTTATGCTTTTTATAAAGAAAAACTTTAACAGTCTTTGCTCTGTTACAAGATGCATTATCATCCTGAAAAATTACTTCTTCATCACTTATCTTTTTTATACCGGTGAAATGAGAAAATTGTCCAAGATTTCAATGCACACCTTTGCACTGACTGTAGAAGTCAAGATTACCATCTCCTTTTGTCTCTTATGTGACATGCAACCCTGTATGGGGTAAATATTGTTCAGGCAATGCAGATTATTGATTTATCAGTAAATCTCACTTTCATCCAATGCACATTCTTTGTTGCTTCTCTTAAGCCTGATGTTATTTTCTTTTCTTAAGGTTGCTAGTTTTTATTTGGCTTCTCTAGATGTTAATTCTATTTCATTTAGACAATTTCTTATTGTTCTGTCACAAACAACAAATCCTGTTTCACCCCATACGTTTTTGTTTTATTGTGTATTTTAAAGGCATATTGCTTTAAGTTTTTAATCCTGATGCTTTGATGTCTTTCTTGGTCTTCCCACGTGTTGTTCTTTTATAACTTTTCCTTTTTGGTTTATACTATATTTTGCACATAGCATCAAAATGTTGGGCAGTATGTATGAAACACAGCCAGAACCTACATTCAGTTTAACTATTTTATAGTTTAAAGGGGTTTTCTCACTACAGGCTTTCGTAGCCATATGGCTTAGATTTTCAAATCCAGAGTTGGGTCTCTCCTCCCAGTGGGCATGTCTTTCCTCACTGAGGAATGGTGACTTCATCACACCCCCCTCTGCTCCTCCCAAGTCCTCTTCATTCTGTGTGAGCAGTGGGAGGGAGTGGATGTCACAGCTCTCCAGACCTCCTGCAATGGTCAGTTCTCATGCCTGAAGAGCTGTCACCTCCTTCCACAAGCAATCCTTGTAACTAAAACACCTGCATTGGTGTAAACAGTTATAAATACAGCCCCCTAGTATTACATACAGTGAAATATTGTCATTGTGTCTAGGAGAACCCATATCTCTTCCTTTCTTCTAACTGCAACTTGCGATCAGCACTGCCATGTGCGGTGACAGATAATAACAAGTTTTCCACCCATGTAATTTTCTTCCTGCCCCCCAAATATTCCAATGGCCCCCCTTTGTCTTTATTACCCCATCCCCCTGTAGCCCCTACAATTTCACACACACAACAAACTTTACATACATACAGTTAATTAGACCATCCAGAGAAAATACTTTTTTGGCAGCATTGTCTCCACATACATTGATGGCATGCGCTAAGGTATGCCATCAATGTCTGATATGTCTATCTCCCAAAAGAACCCTGACACCTTCAATATCACCACCACATAGTGACTGTATATTACCGCCATACCATAATCTCTTATTACCACTTCATTCATATTAAACGTCAGTATACCTGCAACCTGTCAGTGAATAGCTCCTACAAAGAAAAGTGACTGCAGAATATCACGTATTACCATGAAATAGTGACTGAATATTACAACAATGTCATAACCACGTATCACCACCTCATTCATATTAAACATCAATATACCTGTGATCTGTCAGTGAATAGCTCCTAAAAATAAGTGACTGCAGAATATCACCCATATTACCAACAAACATATCAACACTACATGCATATTAAAAGTCAATATACCTGCTACCTAACAGTGAATAGCCCTGCAAATAAAAGTGATTACAAAATATCACCATGCCACTATATAGTAACAAAACAATACCAGCATGCCATAACCACATTGCACCACGTGTATATTAAACATCAAGATACCTGCTACCTGTCAGTGAATAGCCCGCAAATAAAAGTGACTACAAAATATCATATGGGTGCGGCGAGCAGAGTGTATAAGGGTGTGTTATATAGATGGGGGGAGCAGAGTGTATAAGTGTTTGTTATATGGATGGGTGGAACTTTGGTATCACCCATCATTTTTTTTTCTTTCTACTGAACCTGTATACACATAGTAGGGGCACAATTATAGAGAGAGACATGGAAGTTGTCACTTCCAGGCCCTGGTGCCTGCCTTATGGTTGGTGGAGGGGCTGTGTTTCAGATTTCACACAGGTGCTGTGGTTCTTAAAGTTGCAGCAATGGTTACGCCAGTGGTTCTTTTTTATCCTTTACATTATTTGCTGCCATATATTGACTCTAGAGACTACATGTATGAAAACTGTATAAAATTCACTTTGTTGCCCATAACACCCAATCAGAGAGCCCCTTTTAATTTTTTCAGAGCATTATATGAAATGAAAGGGGCGCTCTGATTGGTGGTTATGAGTTTTAGACCTAAACACTCATACATGTGGCCCTAGGTATCTATATTAATGTATATATGTTTAATTGTACTGCTTTGTCTCATGGTATGTGAAGGTGTTGGACTACAGACCCCAGCAATTCCACCGCTATATATGTTTAATTGCACTGCTTTGTGTCATGGTATGTGAATGCATAGATTCACCCAATCTCTGTCTTCAATAATCACCCTGTGTTTATTTGTGCTGCTATTGACCCCACATATTCCCCTTGTAGTGTATTCTCTCTGCTGGCTCATTTGTAACTCCACCCACTGCTGACACCTGGGTCCACTGATTTATATCAATGAACTCCACATAGCTTGGGATAAGTTAGAAAGCTCAGGTCAGTTTGACCAAGGGTCAGTTTGCCAAATAGAGAAGTGCCATATTTGGAAGTGAACAGATTTGAAAGTGAATCTGCAGAAATATGACAGAAATGAGACACAAAAGTGCAGAAGGGGGTTAGGAGGATCCCTTTTTTCTTGTAACTGGTCTTAAAATACATCTTAATCACCATGCTCACTATTGCTATCTAACTTGCAGCCATATGCCTCCTATCCTACCACCCAGTCTTGCCCCATGATAATCGTATCAGCGCCTCTCTCCTTCCCTCACCCCTGTAAACATCCCATGCACTATTTTCCCTTTTCAACTACCACAAACCACCTGCTTACATAGTGCCACACAAATGCCACTCATATACATCACTGAATATAATCTGTTTTAACTTTTAATTCTCCTGCTTCTCGCTGCAGGGGTAATTTCTCCTAACCCTGGCCCACCCTGCTTTACTGCTTATCCCACCTCCCATAGAAACCTTTGGTACCACTCACACACCGCACCTCCAGAGTCAGACACCGGCAGTCTTGACATTAACACCTCAAACTCGCTTTCTGCAGCGATGTTCCAGGTATGCTCAATGTCTGTGGAGAAAGTCAAAGCTTTCTGCAGACTTACTCCACTACAAATTCATGCTCATGACTTACCACACTGCCCTTCAATGCACCAAACTAAAATATTTCACCTCCCTCATCTCAACTTTACACAACAACCCTAAACGACTGTTTAACACTTTCCACTCACTCCTCAGGCCTAAAGCTCAGGCCCCGGTCACTGACCTCTGGGCCCTGGACCCATCCTGTGCTACTAATTACCGACCAGTCTCTAACCTGCCCTTCAGCTCTAAATTCCTGGAATGCTTGGTCTACTCTCGCTTAATCCGTTATCTCTCTACTAACTCTCTTCTCAATCCTTTATAATCAGGTTTACGCACCTAACTAGCTCTAGCTAAAGTCTCAAATGACCTCCTCACTGCTAATGCTCAGGAAAAATACTCATTATTGCTTCTTCTGGATCTCTCTGCAGCATTTGACACTGTTGATCACCAAGACACCGCTCTCTTGGTTCTCATCCTACCTCTCTGACCGCTCCTTCAGTGTCTCATTTGCAGGTTCTACTTCTTCTCCTCTCCTTCTTGCTGATGGAGTTCCACTTGGATTGGTTCTTGGTCCTCTCCTCTTTTCAATCTACACAGCCCCAATTGGACATACCATTAGCAGATTTGGCTTTCAGTACCATGTCTATGCTGAAGACACCCGTTTAACAATACAAAAAAGTACTTGATTACCAGTCACTGTGTCAGGGTGGTATTTGGAGGTCCTATACTCCGTAATTAACCTTCACTTATATAACAAAACCACCTTTTTATCTTAGAGAGCCATTCTCAGTATTGTAACAAACTTTCTGTTTACAGTACTTTTTATATATGAGTAAAACGTCCATTTTATTCTCCATTTTTTCATAACATCTTCAAGATACTGTGACACCGTCTGTTTTACGTTTCTGTGGAGAAACATAAAACAGACGCTAACTCCTGTGCCATAATGTCTGATCTTTAATTGTCATGGTGTCTGGAAGATGTTATGAAAAAAAGGAGAATAAAATGGACGGTTTACTAATATAAAAAAGTAAACAGAAAGTTTGTGACAACATTGAGAATGGCTCTCTAAGATAAGAAAAGGTGATTTTGTCATATATGTGGAACTCAATTATACACCTCTTTCCATGACATCACTCCTCCTCTCCTACAAAACACCAGTGACTGTCTGTCTGCTGTCTCAGACATCATGTCCTCATGCTATCTTAAACTAAACCTCACTAAAACTGAACTTCCAGTCAACCCACCATCTACTAACCGACCTCACCCTGCTATTTCTGTCTGTATGTGGTACAACCATAACTCCTAGCCAGGAGGCCTGCTGTCTTGGGGTTTTACTAGATTCTGATCTGTCCTTCACTCCCTATATCCAATCCCTTGCCTGCTCCTGTCACTTGCACCTCAAGAAAATCCCAAGAATCCATCCTTTTCTCAATGTGGAAATACCTCAAACTCTCATTGTTACTCTTATTCTCTCATCTTGATTACTGCAACTCCCTGCTTATCAGTCTCCTTCTCTGTAAACTATCCCCTCTCCAATCTGTCCTGAATGCAGCAGCCAGGCTCAACTTTCTTTCCAGCCGCTATACTAATGTCTCTACCCTGTGTCAGTCACTGTACTGGTTGCCCATTTAGTACAGAATACAACATAAACTAATTTTTCTCACCCATAAAGCTCTCCACAGCACTGCACCACACTACATCTCCTCCCTCATCTGCCTACCATCCTACCCACTCTCTCTGCTCTGCTGATGATCTCAGACTACATGACTTAGTTATGCAAACCTCCCATGCCCATCTCCAAGATTTTTCATGTGTGGCACCAGTTCACTGGAACATGCTACCGTGGGCGATCAGGCACACTCATAACCCCCATAGTTTTAAGAGGGCATTGAGAATACATCTTCTCAGTCTAGCCTACCAGAATCCCTAATGGCTAACTGCCACTCTCTAACACACACATTTCTGTCACTCCCTACACTTTGGCACTTATATGTATATAGATGTACTATCTGGGTGGCAGATTCAGCCAATTTTTATGTAAATCACCCCATATTTATGTCACATGGCTGGACCATTGTAAACTTAGCATTTCTCACCCTTCATCTCACCCATACACCCTAATAGATGGTAAGCTCTTGCGAGCAGGGCCATCACACCTATTGTCTCATCTGTAGGCAACTTTTCACTGTATAATGTTTGTCTTATTGTCTGTACCTACACCCTCCAAACTGTAAAGTGCTACGGAATATGTTTTATAAATAAAGGTTATTATTATCTAAGATCAATAGCAAGGACTGTATTGCCCAAATTGCTCAATAATAAACATTATCTTACATGCCTATATTGTAATTTACCACCCTGATGGCATTGCCTTCTTATCTTCAAGTACTTTAGCATGGTAACTGTGTGTATAATAAAATGTTTACAATTGATATATGTGTTGAAGAAAACTTAAATTCTGTACAATAAATGATCAATACCTCTGTAATAAATAACTACAATGTTCTGGCGTAACGTATACACGATAGTTTGTAAAGCATTTTTATGTCAGTTTTGCTTTCGCTGGTTAATAATCCTTCCAAAGTTACTCAGAGATACACCGAGAATAAAAAGTACAAGTTACTTATACACAAATTTATATGATCAAAATTTGGTGTCCTTCACTGATGACGGAAGGACATTTCATACCCTTTGTATTCACTAAATTAACAATATTTTTATCTCATAAAGTCTCGCTGATGAAAAATAGATGGACAAAACATCCTGCTCTCAGACCCATAAATAGCTAGCCATATTTTAAGCCAGATGAGAGACCATAGACCAATTACTTTATGAATTGCTTTTCTCTTGATTATATTTCTCCTTAATTTCCGATCTGTATATAATCCTCGCCATCAGTAAACCATAGTTGAGATCAAGCAACTCTCTTTTTTATGTTTTTTCCTATAATGATGCAACCGTGAAAAAAATTTTGTGCAAAATTATAATCAAGCTGGAATTTGTTCATTATTACATTTAAGTGGATATACAATATTTTCATTAAATTTACCATCTGAAGCAGAATGACCTTAGGCTAAAGAGAAATTGCTCTTTCTCGTTTTAATTTTCTTTATCAGAGTGAAACTGCAACAGAAAGAGAAATTAAGTTCTAGAAGTGTCGATTTTACAAGATGATGCCTAACACCATGCTCAGAATACTGAGACGAACAGAGACTTCCTACTTCTTGTCCCTGTTAAACTCTGATAGTCTTTGTTAGGCCAATATTAGGTGGATGTTATAGCCACACTAAAGTTTCTCACCACCTATACAAAATCTGTAAAAGGGCCCCCACCTACCATGTACAATTTGTAACACTGGTGTCTTCTGATGTGGCAATGGGTCTATCGGGGGCTAGGGCACAGGTGCAATCTCTTGAGCTTATATACTATGTGACTACCTAGTCTATAAATATTGTAGGGTATACTCATTTGATGTGATTCATTACATCATATCAAAAATCAGTATCTGATACTGTCACGATGGTCAGTGGAGAGGATAGTGGATCCACTGGTCACCGCAGGGCATTGGTGTAACCTACGCCCAGGAGTGGAAGCTAAGGGGCCCCTTGTCTTCACCGGTGCCCGCCGCAAAGCGGGAAGGACTTAGCTGCAGGGTAACCCCCAGGCCGCTACCCTCGACGTAAGCCCCATCGGTGACAGCCGAAGTAGTAGGCACGGAACAGGCCAGGACACAGAGAGGCACCACAGGAGGACTGGCAAGCACGGCTGGAACGTTGTCAGCAGATAAACGTGGACAGGTAGCAATGGATGCAGGCACTGGCAGAGGAGGTAGGAAGACATATGCAAGAAGCAAACACATGGATTGGGCACCAACAACTGGGCGTGGATAACAGGAAGTGGCGCCCTTAAGAAGCTCCCATTTAAATGCAGGGAACTGAAGTGCGTGCTCCCCTAGTGGGAGGAAGATGCAGAGGAGCGCACCTGCTGAGGAGGAAGCATGACAGGAGCAGGTGAGCAAACAGCAGCCTTGGGTGCAGTGCGGGGATGAGCAGCAGCCAGGTAACGGACATGCTTGCGGCCTGGGAGTCAGACCGCAGCACGAGCCGTTACAGATACAATTTTAAAGAAACAAGGATTTTTATTGTTCAGATTAACCCCTTACATTACTGTATCTAATATCAGGGTATGGTGAAATGCCATGTATTATTTTTTTCGTTTCTTACTCAAACACTCCATTCATTGTTCATTCAACATAGTAAATGCCATAATTGTGTTTTCTATCCTTACAAAACCATCCCTGACATTGAGACACTCGTTTGGAATTGCATTTTTATCTGTATACATATAGAAAAATATAAAGATAAAAGACTAATGGAAGTAAAAGCTCACATGGTCCATCTCCAACAGCCTTTATAGAATCTCCTTTGTATTTTATCTCATGATGGATATTTGTTTATCTCAGGCAGTCTTTACATTCATTTACTGTTGATTTCTCAACTACTAGAAGTTTGTTCCAAGCATTTATTACTCTTTCAGTAAAATATTTTCTGACATTATTTCTTATCTTTCCCCCAACTAATCTCATTGTGCATGCTTTTTCTTTTGTTTAGTTTTTTTAAAAACACTTCCCTCCTTTTAACATAAAAACAAAAATTTTATTATTTCTTCCTTTTTTATTATTTCCGCCAGGCTATACAAATATACTCTCTAAATCTGTTTGAGATGTTCAACCATTTTGTAGCCCATCTATAATAATATTCTTTATTTATATAGCGCCAACAAATTCTGCAGCACTTTACAGATGGTAGTACAACAAGGAGTCACATGTATTGAACAATCACTGTTAGTAGGTCTAAAACTCACTCTTTTGCCCATAGTAAACCTATGGGCAAAAAAGTGAGTTTTAGACCTAAACAGGTTTATACATGTGGTCCAAGGTGTGAGGGCCCTGCTCGCAAGAGTTTACAGTCTACTAGGGTGTATGGGTGAGACAAAGGGTGAGAAGTGCTTAGTTTACCATGGTCCAGCCATGTTTCATAAATATGGATCTGTCCTATTTTATCAATCCCTTCTGTATATGAGGTTTCCAAAACTGAACACACTAGAGTACATTGACATATTCTTTTACTATTTAGACGGTGTAAACTTAGGCTAGACAATTATAATAAGAAATTCATGTTGCACAGTAAATTGAACTGATATAGACATAAAAAGATAAATATATGTATAGGTGTATAAAAACAGGCCACAATAAAAACATACATAATTGGTTAATAGAGTACTGTGCAGAAGTGACTGGAAGGGGAATGTGAGGATTATATGCATTTTTAGATAAAACAAAGCAGCGCAAAAGCATGATGACCCTTTGACTTGCAACCAGCACTGGAGAAATAGCTTGGTCCACATCCAACCAAGTGCAAACACACCACAGAAAAGAAAAAAATCTGAATCAAAGCAAAAATATTGATCAGTGACAGAGGATTGCCGTGTTTATTCATGAGAAAATAAATACAAATATAGAGGTACATAAATTACTACATTTGTGAATTTGTAAAATTGTCCATATAGAAAACACATACAAGATAAATGGATCATTTACCAAGCTCACCACCTCAAACCAAAACATAAACTGTGCGATAACATAACCATAAAGATAAATGCTTGAATACAAAACATATGTTATATGTAAATTCACCAGCTAGATGTTAAACCACCTATGATAAAAGAAAACAATATTAATAGCTTAACTGCATATAGTAAAATAGTGAAAACCAATAGATGTCTTTATACAGCTCAAAGAACAGAAAATACAGTCTTTAAAACGAAAACAGATATTTGAAAGGAAGTTTCAGTGGTTTCATTGAGACTATTTGGCTGTAGACAAGATAATTTATGGATCCGAAAAGATTCTTGCTGTTTTAATCTTTGAAATGTATCAGGCCGTAATAGGAGCTTGTTCAATGGGAAGAATTGCAATGCTATTTAAATCACTATTCTGTATCAAGTTAAAGTGTCTGGAAAAACTATGCTTAAAGGGGTGGACATGCTGCTTTACCCAACAAACCTCCTTTTCTTCCACACCTCCGTTCAAGTGCTGGCTCTGTGGGCATCCTTCTCAGGTTTTCTTTTTTCCTCTGCCAGCAGTGTGAATGTCACTGCTGGAGCTATTGATGCGCACACGTCACTGCCTTACATCCCCTTTTAAAAGTGAAAAGCTCCCAACAGTGATATCACACCGTAGTACGTTACCGCTGAAGTCAATCAGCAGCTGCAGCAATGTTTCCTTTTTCAGAAGACCTAAAAGGGAATGCCCCCAAAACCCAAAGCACAGGGGGTGGAAAAGAAAAAAAATGGGAAAGGGGTTGTGTTGGGGGCAGCATTTCTTTATTATTATTTGTTTTTACTTTGCAACCCATTTCAGGAAACCAATGGTGAAATTGGAACTTTGGAACCAGCCAATATGATGTAGATTTCACATGCTTTGTAAGAAGTATATGACAAAATATGGGCCACAATCTGAAAAAAAGATTTAATAGGATGGACTGCTTGTGCCACAACAGATCTAAAATGTCAAGCCTTCTACATAACATTGCTACAGTACAAGCAGCAAGGTTTACCACAATAAGAAGTGCTAACGAGATGAAAACATATTAGTGGGTTTAGGAGTACCATTGTATAGCCTGTTGGTATTTTTGTTATATCCTTCTATGTGGTGCTTTTGCTTTCAAACTCTTCTTAGACCCACAATGAAAAATAAGATTCTCCCAACTTCCTAATGGAGGTGGTTCTTTCTAGAGATATTCTTAGACATTTACTAATTTCCAAGGAGCCCCAAGACCTGCCTTCCTGTGAACCATTGTCACAACTAGTGTTGTAAATAGGATTTAAGTTAAACCATATTTGCTGGTTTGGGGTAAATTTTATAGATTTTTTGTTTAATTTTTTTAGCTAAATTTAGGTTAGAATTTTTTTTTTTTATGGTTTGAAAAGGGTTTACTTAGTTTCACAGCAGTGCTCTCAGTGTGGAATCACTTCCAGTCCACTTTCCCATTAGGGAAACCTTTAGCTTCTGAGGCAAAGCAGTAAATTAACACTTACAAATCAGTAAAAAAAAAAACTAAGCCCAACTCCGCATACATATATAGAAATACACCTATCTTAAAGACATAGTCTGAACTTCCACCTGTCCTATGTCACTAAACACAAGAAAACAATGTGGGAGGTTTGTTTTGTTAAAAATTTTTCAATCTTTAACATTCCACCTTCATTTCAGCTTTTAGGACAAAGAAACCTGTAATGGTTGGTGGATCGTGGCCCCCGCAAGCGATATGTTAAGCCAGCCAGGGGGCGGAGTCTAAATGCCCCCATATTACCAGAGCCCGCCCAAAGCGGGGATGGGCTTGCTGCGGCGTGGGAAAACCAGGTCGACCCCTGATACTTTCTTTCGATGGCGGCCGGGGTTTCGCGTGGTACAGAATCGAATCCCGAGGGGTATCAGGGACCAGGAGGTCAGGGCGGGGGCAGAGGTTCGTGGTCAGAGACAGGCAGACGGGCAGGGCAAACGGAAACAGTCAAGGGCAGGAAAAAATGGGAAAGGGGTGGTACACGGGGAACAACAGAACTCCAAACTCCTCTAGACAAACAACGCAGGGGCACGCACGTGGGGCGGGGGCCGGCAGAGGCAAAGAGGGGCACAGGAGCGTGGGCGGGTAAGTAATTGGCGCCCGGGGCCCGGGCACAGGGGGATGGGGGCCGGCCCGGCCGCGGCACCCGCGCCGGACCCCCTGCGGGGAGGGGGGGCGGGGCCCCGTGACGACGGGGACCCGCAACCCCCCAAGACAGTACCCCCCCCCCCCCCTTTTGGGCCCCCCTCTTTTTACGAAATTTTTGGAAAGGGGGTCAGACGACGGGTTTGGCTCAGGTTCCCAAGAAAAGCTCCTCCGGGGCCCAAACCCTTCCACAATAAAAAGAACCGCTTCCCCTTCACTGTCTTTTTTCGCCAACACCTCCCTTTACCCCAAAGTTTTTTCAAGTTGGCCACGGAGAAGGCGAAACGATCCCCGGGGGAAGCGGTTTTAGCACCCGGTTTTTAGAGAGAAAAAAGGAAGGTTTCGGGATACGCGGTGGGAGGCAAACGGGTTGTAGGACACCGGGTTCAA
>JAODAL010050302.1:0-27502 GCA_025379985.1 Phyllomedusa bahiana
GTGGGGCTTATGATGGATTTTTTGAGCATACATGTTGCTTTGGTGGCCTGTTTTTTGTGGCTGTTTTTAAAGTACATTTTATGTAAAAAATTATATTTTATAAAACAAATGCTGCCGCTAGATGTTTGCTGTTTTTTCATTGTGATAAGCTTGGCATAATTAGCTCCTGCTTTGTTTTGTTTTTATATATCTAGATTTAAAAAAGTAATAATAAACCTGCCCCATTGTTTGAATTTTTTACATTCTTTGGAGTTTTTTGAGCTTTGTGTAGTTTTTATGGTCTTTTTTGTGTGGAAAAAACATGGGCTATTAAACCCCGTCACGACCTTGGACGTATGCATACGTCCAGGTCGTTTGGGGGTTCACGCCCCTGGACGTATGCATACGTCCTGAGGATCGCGCGAACTCTAAAGCAGAGTTCGTGCGATCGGCGTGGGGTAACCCCTTAATTAATTGCGACCATCGGGCCCGCAATAACAAAGGGAAGACGCAGGAGGAGATCGCTCCTCCTGCGTCTCTGTTGGCGGATTTAAAACTGATCAAAAAGTCTTGTGCCCCCAAAAATGATACCAATAAAAACATCAACTCATCCCGCAAAAACAAGCCTGTATACAGCTCCATACACAGAAAAATAAAAAAATTATGGCTCTCAAACTATGGCGATGCAAAAATGTGTTTTCCTGTTTGAATAAAAGTGTTTTTATTGTGTAAAAAATAAAAAAAAATATACAAATTGGGTATTGCTGTAATCGTATCGACCTGCTGAGTAAAGCTAGCATGTCATATGTAACGCAAAGTGACCGCTATAAAAAATAAAAAACACTACCAGGATTGCTGTATTTTGTTCAAAACACCTCACAAAAACCTTAATAAAAAGTGAACAAAGTGTTGTATGCACCCCATAATGGTCCAATAAAACCCATCAATTCATCCCGCAAAAAGCAAGGCCCTACAACAGCTTCGCCACAGCAAAATAAGAAAGTTATGACTGTCAGAACAGGACAACATAAAAACGCAATTTTTTATAGACCTATTTCTATTGTGTAAAAGTAATAAAACATAAAAAAAACTATATAAAATTTATACCATTGCAATTGTACCAACCCCCATAGTAAAGTTATCACATCATTTACAGTGCAGGGCAAAACGCGTTTCTCCCCCCCCCCCCCATTTTCATGGCCCAATGCTAAAAAAAAACGATGGAACACCAGTGCACCCAAAATGCATAATACACCCCTAGATGAGATCCATCAGGGGTGTTGAATCTAAAGTGGGGTGACTTCTGGAAGGTTTCACCTGTTCTGGTACTTTGGGGGCTTTGCAAATGCGACATGGCCCCACCAAAATCTGCGTTCCAAAAGCCAAATAGCGCTCCCTCCCTTGTACGCCCTGCTATGCACCCAAACAGCAGTTTTACACCCACATGTAAGGTATTGCCGAACTTGGAAAAATTGCTTAACAAAGTTTTTGGGGGTTCTTTTTTCCAGGATTCCTTGTAAATATGAAACATTTTAAGCTAAAATTGCAGATTTTTGGAAAAAATTTTTTTGATTTTCACAGCCTAATGCTAAAAAAAAATTTGTGAATCACCTGTGGCATCGATATACTCACTACACACCTGTATATACACTTACCGGCCACTTTATTAGGTACACCTGTCCAACTGCTCGTTAACACTTAATTTCTAATCAGCCAATCACATGGCGGCAACTCAGTGCATTTAGGCATTAACATGGTCAAGACAATCTCCTGCAGTTCAAACCGAGCATCAGTATGGGGAAGAAAGGTGATTTGAGTGCCTTTGAACGTGGCATGGTTGTTGGTGCCAGAAGGGCTGGTCTGAGTATTTCAGAAACTGCTGATCTCCTGGGATTTTCACACACAACCATCTCTAGGGTTTACAGAGAATGGTCCGAAAAAGAAAAAACATCCAGGAGCGGCAGTCCTGTGGGCGGAAATGCCTTGTTGATGCCAGAGGTCAAAGGAGAATGGCCCGACTGGTTTCGAGCTGATAGAAAGGCCAAAATGACTCAAATAGCCACCCGTTACAACCAAGGTAGGGAGAAGAGCATCTCTGAAGCACAGTACGGCGAACTTTGAGGCAGATGGGCTACAGCAGCAGAAACCACACCGGGTGCCACTCTTTCCAGCTAAGAACAGGAAACTGAGGCTCCAATTTGCCCAAGCTCATCGAAATTGGACAGTAGAAGATTGGAAAAACGTTGCTTGGTCTGATGAGTCTCGATTTCTGCTGCGACATTCGGATGGTAGGGTCAGAATTTGGCGTCAACAACATGAAAGCATGGATCCATCCTGCCTTGTATCAACGGTTCAGGCTGGTGGTGGTGGTGTCATGGTGTGGGGAATATTTTCTTGGCACTCTTTGGGCCACTTGGTACCAATTGAGCATCGTTGCAACACCTTGTTGAATCTATGCCACGAAGAATTGAGGCAGTTCTGAAGGCAAAAGGGGGTCCAACCCGTTACTAGCATGGTGTACCTAATAAAGTGGCCGGTGAGTGTATACCTTAAGGGGTGTAGTTTCCAATATGCGGTCTTTTTAGGGGTGTTTGTTAAGTTTTAGCACCTTAGGGCCTCTTCAAACCTGAAATGGCGCCTAAATAAAATTGCATTGAAAATGAGACCCCAGAGTCCAGTAGGTGCTCCTCCTATTCTGGGGCTTATGGTTGAGCCAAATAATGCACTAGGGCCACATATGGGATATTTCTAAAACGGCAGACCTGGGGGAATGATATTACATTGCATTTACCTGGTCACATTTACCGTATTCCAGTGAATAATGGATAAATATTGAAAATCTGCAAAAATAGTGAAATTTAGAAATTTCACCTCCACTTTGCTTTAATTTCTGTGAAATACCTAAAGGGTTATCAAACTTCCTAAACACTGTTGTAAATACTTTAAGGGGTCTAGTTTCTTAGAAGGTGTCATTTATGGGGGTATCTATAATGCAGCCCCTCAAAGAAACGTCAGAACTGGACTGGTCCCTAAAAAAATTTGTATTGCAAATTTTCTTGAAAATGTGAGAAATTACTACTAAATTTCTAAGCCCTCTAATGTCATAAAAAAAGGACATTTAAAAAATGATGCCAACCTATAGTGGACATATGGTAGATGCTAGTTATAAACTATTTTGTGGTGAATAATTATCTGTCTTGTACGCAGAAATTTTGGAACTTTCAAAATCACAGATTTTTCAAATTTTTCATGAAATTTTGTTATTTTTCACAAAAAAACAAGGCTTGTATGGATAAAATTTTCTTACTAACTTAAAGCACAATGTGTCACGAGAAAACAGTCTCAGAATCACATGGATCGGTAAAAGTGTCAAAAAGTTATTCTTACATAAAATGACACGTCAGATTTCAAAAATAGGGCTGTGTCAGGAAGGCCAAAACTGGCTGGGTCCTTAAGGGGTTAAATAAGAAAGTACACCCTCCTTCAGTTCTTCACTGTTTTTATTTATCAGCACCTAAATAACAATTGTGTATGTCTTAGTGTATGTTCACACGATGTATTGTGAGTTTTGGGAACTCGCGCTGATCAGCGCATACTCCCACGGCGTGGGGGTGGGAGGGCCAGCAGCCCGCCGGCCCCATAGACATGCATTACTCGCGCGTAATACACGCCAGTAATACAAGTCACTTATCTCCCCGTGCGTACAATACGATCGTATTGTACGCACGGGGAGAACAAGGCGTAATCCATAGTTCTCTATGAGAGCTATGGATTACCGTAATTATGGGGCGCATTTCTCCGCGTATGAAGCACAGTACGCCGTGAAATACGCTCCAAAGTAAGCCATGTGAACGTACCCTTACCAATTTCTATAAACAGAGAACCTTGGATTGAAGAAAAAATTAAAACTAAAAGCAAAAAATCTAGTTTTTTTTTTCCCGTCGTAATAATATAGGATACATGAGCCTTAAAGCTAGAAATTGGGCACCGGTATGAATTCATAGGTTTTTTTTGTCCAACCTCTTTTTCGCAGTGTATGCAGTACTCATCAATGTAAACAGTGTGCCAGAGAAAAATTTAAAATTGCTAAGCAGCAGCTGGTGAATTGTCTTATTGTTTTATTCATAGGTGAACATCAGATGGAGCTTATGGATTATGTAGCAGCCAAATTTCATGAAGAAGCTGGTGTTTTTAAGCTTTTGGTAAACATCAAGTTTAATATTAAAAAGGTTTTCTCACCATGCAGTTTCACAGAGCCACAGCCAGCCTAAGCATTACACATGCTGTTCAGGATGTGGGTGGGTTTATAGCAGTGATTGACACATCAGTTCTGCTATTTATAGCTCTTCCTGTTAGACTTCATAAATCTCATGCACCCATGTCAGTGTATTACACAGGCTGCAAAGCTCTAAAGAGTGTTAACTTAGCTAAAAGAGAAGCTTACAAAGTTCGTAGCTAGAGATAAGACTGCAGAAGGTGACTCACCATGGATGGACACCTGACTGATGGCAGCTTAGAACAATAAGCAAGGGCATTTCTAGGGTCCTAAAACATCTGGGTCCCGGCCCCCTCTGTGTTGTGTTTTGCTTAATAGGGCTGGGTTTACACAGCATTTTTCATGCCACATCGTGAACTGCAGCACATGTTTTTTCAGAGAAAAAAAAGTATGTTCCTGTCACTGATTTTACTTGTATTCCACGTAGATGCTGTCCATCACCTCAGAAGTCAGCAGTAAACTGTATAGTGAAGATCAGTGCTGACAAATTAGCTTTTTCAAAAGCACTGATCAATGTATGATAATGTAATACCTTTTAATTACATTATACAGTTACTAAATAATACACTTATACATAGAACAAATGTACCATACATGTGATTGTTACTAAAAAAAAATCTCACAGTTCCAAAGCCCAATAATGTTACTGCTTAAGGACTAAATAATACTGCAAGATCATGAGCACCACATGTGACTATTAGACCTCGTTCACACGGCTTATACCCGGGGGCAAACAGTGGGTATTACGTACGCTCCTGCCACGCTGGTCGATTCCGCCGGTGCGGGGGAGGAAAGTGACATGCACATTATCCAGGCGCAATACGCGCCGTGGATAATGGAAGTCTATGGGGCTGGCGGGCAGCGCTGCCGTCCCGACCCCGCACCCGCCCCTTATTCACGCCGGAATTGCGAGCGCAATCCGGGTCGCAAAACCGGCGTGAATAAGCCGTGTGAACATGGCCTTAGTCGTACACAAGCTCTGCACACACATAAGTGATTACACTGCAGTTACATCCTGTGACACAGGTGACGCCTTCTCTGATGAGTCATTCATTTTTCTTTTTCTGCTCCATCTACCTCAGACCACCATGATGACTTCTCCCGGCCACGACTTGTCTTTTTAGAATTTACCACACAAACATTTTAGAATCCTCACTTTTACAGCACCTATATACTTACCTACCTATTGGGAGGTTTATGTATCTCCTACCTAATGGGGGCCTATATAGGAAAGCATAGTGCCACCCCATCCCAACAGCAACCCGCTTTCCTATGATAGGAAAGCTGGGTGCCTGCTGTGGGGGATGGGGAGTCCCCCATCGTTCTTTTAGGTAGGGGTTTATATTAATACCCCTCAGTAGGCAGTTATATAGATCTCCTCAATAGGTAGGTATGTAGCGCCCTGGTAAATAGATATATACAGTAAGTCCCATTATTAGGTAGATATACACTCACCGGCCACTTTATTAGGTACACCTGTCCAACTGCTCGTTAACACTTAATTTCTAATCAGCCAATCACATGGCGGCAACTCAGTGCATTTAGGCATGTAGACATGGTCAAGACAATCTCCTGCAGTTCAAACCGAGCATCAGTATGGGGAAGAAAGGTGATTTGAGTGCCTTTGAACGTGGCATGGTTGTTGGTGCCAGAAGGGCTGGTCTGAGTATTTCAGAAACTGCTGATCTCCTGGGATTTTCACGCACAACCATCTCTAGGAGTTTACAGAGAATGGTCCGAAAAAGTAAAAACATCCAGTGAGCGGCAGTCCTGTGGGCGGAAATGCCTTGTTGATGCCAGAGGTCAAAGGAGAATGGACAGACTGGTTCGAGCTGATAGAAAGGCAACAGTGACTCAAATAGCCACCCGTTACAACCAAGGTAGGCAGAAGAGCATCTCTGAACGCACAGTACGGCAAACTTTGAGGCAGATGGGCTACAGCAGCAGAAGACCACACCGGGTGCCACTCCTTTCAGCTAAGAACAGGAAACTGAGGCTCCAATTTGCCCAAGCTCATCGAAATTGGACAGTAGAAGATTGGAAAAACGTTGCCTGGTCTGATGAGTCTCGATTTCTGCTGCGACATTCGGAGGGTAGGGTCAGAATTTGGCGTCAACAACATGAAAGCATGGATCCATCATGCCTTTTATCAACGGTTCAGGCTGGTGGTGGTGGTGTCATGGTGTGGGGAATATTTTCTTGGCACTCTTTGGGCCCCTTGGTACCAATTGAGCATCCTTGCAACACCTTGTGGAATCTATGCCACGAAGAATTGAGGCAGTTCTGAAAGCAAAATGGGGTCCAACCCGTTACTAGCATGGTGTACCTAATAAAGTGGCCGGTGAGTGTATATAGACCCTCTCAGTACATAGACAGTTATATATGGCCCCTGTAGGTAGTTTATATAGTCCCCCACAGTAGAGAGGTAGACATATAGGTCACCTTAAAAATAACAGCCTTGTAGGTATATAGGCCAGCACAGTAAGTAGTTAGATATATAGGTCTCTTAGTAAGTACATAGCCCCCCCTGTAGGTAGGTATATAGGTTGCTTTGGTAGGTATATAGGTTACACCGGTAGGTAGGTATATAAGTCCCATAGTATTAATAGGTTGTTAGGTGTATAGGGCCCCCAGTAGGTTGATAGAGGTATAGAGTTCTCCCCCCGTCGGGTAGGTTGTTAGGTATATAAGGCCCCTCAGTAAGTTGATAATTATATGGGTCCCCTAGCATGTAGGTATGTACAGTAGGGAAAATAAGTATTTGATACACTGGCGATTTTGCAAGTTTTCCCACGTACAAAGAATGGAGAGGTCTGTAATTTCTATCATAGGTTCACTTCAACCGGGAGAGACCGAACCTAAAAAAATCCAGAAAATCACATTGTATAATTTTTAATTAATTAATTTGCGTTTTATTGCATGAATTAAGTACCTACCAACCAGCAATTCTGGATCTCACAGACCTGTTACTTTATCTTTAAGAAGCCTTCCTAATGCACTCATTACCTC
The DNA here is from genome assembly GCA_025379985.1 of Phyllomedusa bahiana. Taxonomy (NCBI): domain Eukaryota; kingdom Metazoa; phylum Chordata; class Amphibia; order Anura; family Hylidae; genus Phyllomedusa; species Phyllomedusa bahiana. Next base: position 7,265 of record JAODAL010050302.1, read on the forward strand.
TATTAATTGCTCCTGTTTGAATGCGCAAAATTGCCAGTGTATCAAATACTTATTTTCCCCACTGTATATAGGTTCCCAAGTATATAAATGGGGATGTAGGTCCCCCTATTAGGTTGGTAGGTATATCTGATTAAAAATAAAAAATAAAAATAATTCTTTCCTCTCCACGGTTCCCTGACGAAGAACTCGCTCCTCCATATGTCCCTGCACAGGCTGCGTGATGTCAGAGGACGGGCATACAATTGATAAGACGGCTGGCGCTCAGGGCCCGGCAACGCACTGGCACTCTGCTCTATGGGCAGAATTCCGGTTTGGGTCAGTGGTAGTTTTATCCATGCCACAAACTCCAGATAAAACTGCCCAGTGACACCCCTGGCAATGCGAGATAAAAGACAGAGGAGAGAGAGGGGGGAGAGATAGTTGTAACCAGAGAAACTTGAGTACTCTAAGAGGAGATAAAGGGGGACATGTATGAAAACTCTCTAGGTCTAAAATTCTCTTTGTTGCCCATAGCCTTTTTTACAGAGCACTATATGAAATGAAAGGGGAGATGACACCAAATAAACACAGTTTAAAGACATTTCACCAAAATCAGCGATCAATATACACAGAATACCATGTTGTGCATATTAGATTAGTTATAGCAGCTCAAAAACTTTGAATCATTACATTAAGAAATACTTACTAAATATAACAGATATACAGCTGTCGATGGATCGGGTCTCTGCCGGGTTCTGTGGCCACTGAGCATGTGCAGATGTCCACTAGATTTCACTGCACCTGCGCAAGCACTTCCCAGTCCATTCACTAGTTCGTATCAGAGAAAACTAGTATTGGGTGTGTCTGCTATAACTAATCTAATATGCACAACATGGTATTTTATTTAGATTGATTGCTGAAATGTTTTTAAACTGTGTTTATTTGGTAGCAGGGGGTGTTAACACTATTTGCGGTTGTACTCCAATGATTGGTAGTTCTATGTGAGACAGGTCACAAACACTTATGTGTTATGCTTGACAACGACCTGTGCTAAGATTGAAACGTTGCATGTATCTTTGGGTGTTTTTTGGAGGGATAAAAATCGTCTTTTAATTTTTTAACACCCGCTGGATGCTGTCCTTCATCTTGTTGCTGTGTAAGTTTTAACCCCGTGGATTCAGGGGTCAGGAACTGTGCATCCTTTCTGACATAATTGTGCTATTGGATCCTGCTTTTGTTGTTTGCACTGTCAAATCCTTAGACAATGTAAACTTAGACTAGACAGTTTTAGGCTATGTTCACATGGCTTATTTCAGAACGTATTTACATCTGATTGCCGATCGTAAATCCGTTCCGAAATCAGTTGTAAATCAGTTGTAAATAAGTGCCACTTAGTGTAGTGCGTATTTCGCAACGGATTTACAATCCCCATTCATTATATGGGGTAAATCCGTCACAAAATCCGGCCCAATAATTGACATGCACATTGTTTTTCCGGCCGTTTTGCGGCCGCAAATCCGCGGCGGCAATACGGCACGGAAATACATGTCGTCTGAACGACGACACGTATTTCCCATTAAAACCAATATTAAATGGCCTGCAACTTATTTCAGACTGATTTTGGAACGGATTTACGATCGTAAATACGGCGGCAAATCCGTTCCGAAATAAGCCGTGTGAACGAGGCCTTAAAATGTGCCACATTTATCATGGTGTTGATAAATCCAGTCCTCAGGACCCACCAACAGGTCATGTTTTCAGGATCTCCCACAGAAAGCACTAACAATAATTAAATCACCTGTGCAGCATAATTAAATTACCTGTGCAATGCTAAGGAAATCCAGAAAACATGACCTGTTGGTGGGTTCACACCTTCTGTCTGGCTTACTTCATGCTACTAATTGTGGCAAAATGTTGGCGCATGACATTGCACGCTAAGCTATACCCCTTTACGTGAAGCCATATTACTTTTGTTAGATGAGGAACAGAGTTGTCTTGAAAGTATGTTAAACACAAAGTGAATGTGGTGTTAAAGGGATTGTCTCATCTCAAAGTATCATAGGATACATGAATGAAATAATGCTGCTTTGCTCTGTCACTTCCTGGTCAAGTTGTCTGTAAATAGCATATGAGCTCTGTGTATTCAGACTTCTGCTAATTAGATGAATATCATGCTGTCAGGACCAGGGAAGCTTCTGAGTTAAAGTAAACAGTAGTAATTACTGGCTTTTGTCTGAAAGATCAGATAACAAACAAGCTCTCACTGTCTGTAGTTCAGTGACTTCACTCCCTGCTATCAGAACAAACAGCAGGGGGGAGAAGTGCACAGGTCGGTCACTTGGGGAACCAGAGATAACACAGAAGGTGATAAAATCACTTGTAGCTCCTTTACAAAAAAAAAAAGAACAACACAATATATTTGGAAAACATCTTTATTTAGAGTTCCTAACATGTTGAAAGCTAATCTTTGTAGCGAGACAACCCCTTTAAGCATGTACGCCCGTATTTTGGTGCAAATGCCATAATAATAGTGCCACATTTTACTCTGGAAGCTATGTTTTTGGATGAGAATACAGTGGTTCCTCAACATACAATATTAATTGGTATCGGGATGACTATTGTATATTGAAACCCATTGTATGTTGAAAGTATTATATGTATGAGCTCAGTGATTATTTTCTGATCTTAGATTATTGATTCTATAATGGCTCTCTTCCGAGTTGATTTCAGTGGACGTGGAGAATTGGCTGAAAGACAGCAAAAACTAGCTCAGATGTTGTCCAGACTTCAGAAAATTTCTGAAGGTGAGAAATTAGTTTGCTAAATTATTGGCATTACATTATCTTGATATTTTAAACCACACCAATTACTTTGCCAAGCACTTTGCTGAGTGATTTGTTGTTTTATACACAGAATTTTAACACAAGACAAAAGTGGTATGGACCCACTAGGTATTTAGCTTAGAGCTAAATAAAGATGCAGGGTAACATGTCCCATTAGGGTTGCACCATTGCTTTGGTGTATTTTGCACCAAAAAACTGCTGACGCCCTATTCTCTATATAAATGAACTGTCGTGCACCAAAACTAGGCGCATTTTATGCCAAGCACGATACTTTTGAATGCGCCTAAAGTAGGTGCATCAAACATGCTAGTAATGCGCCTTTTATTTTGGTGTACGCCTAAATCAGGCGCATTAAATATGCTATACAAGGTATACCACACGCCAGATTTTTGACAGGTTTATTTATTCAGGCACGCTATACACACTAAGCATTTAATGCTTCTTAAAACTGGCATGGAAGTGCCTCTTTTCTGACCTGTCGCCCGCAGTGTCTAAAGGATTGTGGGTTCTTTACGCTCAACCCTCTCAAGGATGTTGAAACCATAAGGCTGGATCCACACAGCATCGGACAAAAAACGTCAGTAAGTCGACCATTTTTTTTACCGATGCATGACCGCGGTTTTTGTCACTGTATTTGCAAAAACCGCGGTCGGTTCTCATTTTTTTTTGCCATCGGCAGTACAATTGATTGTATGAGAAACCAACGACAAAACTCAAAACCAACGTATTTAGCAACAAGTTACTAAATACACTGGCGCCAGAAAACAAACAGAAAAAAAAGACCTGTGTAAACTACCGGTCGTTTTTTTTTCTCTTAAAGTCTATGGGCATGTAAAACAGTCAGATTTTCAGTGGTTTTCCCGCCGAAAACACGATCATTTTTGTATGCTGTGTAGACGTAGCCTAACTCTTTTGAAAACCGAAAATTGTTTCTTGAGCCCCAAAATGTCACTTAACTTAAAGCAAAATAAAGATTGAGGGAACATGATAACTAATATCTAATAACTGTATTAGATAACAAATACAGATAACGCACGTCCTTGCATTTAAGGGCCCGTTCACATGGAATTTACACTCCGTGTTACAAGCGCTTTTAGGATCCGTCTTTGGGTCCGCTCTATCGGTCCCCTAGATGAATCTAAACAATTAGCAGTGAGATTATCACTGCTGTCTATGCCGAACACGCAGCGGCGTTCACATGAGGGATCGCCGCGGCATGTTTCAAAAGCGCAGCTCGGCTCCATCTTGAAAAGAATTGACATGCAATAAAAACCAAGCCAGCTGACATTAAAGGATGGTAAGGACTTGCCACTGAACATTTATGTTCACACGGCTTAAAATGGGCCGTATTTCGGTCTGTAATTATGCGCAAATTACGGGTTGAAAACGGCCCATTCATTACGGTAATCCACAGTTCTCATAGAGAACTATGGATTACGTCTCCTCTCCCTGCTCGGCGAATCCGCCGTGGGGGGAGATAAGTGACATGTGAATTACCAGCGGTGTATACGCACCGCTGGTAATACTAGTCTATGGGCCGACGAGGTTCTGGCCTCCCGCTCACTCCCTCGCTCCCGCCCCGCCCCCGTCCACACGTCCCGCAGTTAAGCCGTGTGAACATAGCCTTAGGATACTGAAATTCCAGGGCCAAATAGCAGAGGGCAGACATGTCAGAAGGGACTTGGGAAGTAATGCTGTGCACACAGAGAGGTAGTAAAATGAAAAATTCTGTCTGAAAAACAATTGTGACCTGCTCTATTGCATGTTGTATGAAAAGTGGTTTCTTTACATCTACAAGAGAATATCTCTACACATATGGCACCCGGCAGAGTCTGTTCTGCAGCACACTCTGTACTAAGGATCAGTTTGGCCTCCATGCATTGCATGTCCATGCTGTGTACATAAGACCTAAGCCAATTAAAAGCTAGTATTTTGTTCAACACTTCTAATTAGCATTTATATTTCTTTAGAGTACAATGTTGCTGTATTTATTACAAATCAAATGACTGCTGATCCAGGAGCAACAATGACGTAAGTTAATTTCATTTTCATCCCTAGAAACCACAAATCGTATTGAAACCCTTTAAACAAAGAATTCAACACAGATTCTGCCTTGGATTCCTTGTTAAAATCCTCGTGTATTCCGACAACCATTAACTTGAATGGCCAGTCCACACTGTAGTTCACGCAGCGAACTACAGCGCGGATTTTACACTTCATGGATTTCAAATCTGTGGTGTGGAGAAAAAAAACTAGACATTCATTCTTTTGAGTAAGCCTCTGTCGGACTCCGTTCAGGCAGGAGGGACGCAGGTTAGCCTTTGTTAAGTAAAAATCCATCGGCAGAAGTCTGAGGTTTCTTCTTAGAGAAAACCACGTTGGATTTTTCCAATGTGAAAAGTATGACGTATGAACTCAGCCTGTGGCTACTGTCCGTTTAGACCACTACTAGGTAGTGTTAAAGTAGATAGACATGTATTCTAGCCCTAACAGGCCTATAGTGACTGTATCTTGTATGTTCTTCAGGGCATGTCCCCACGGCACAGAGCAAATACCGGTTGGATTATCCGACCGGTATTTGCTCTGTATTTGTGGCCGTGTACACGGCCGCCGGGGGGCGGCTTTTCTCCGCTGTTTACGGAAAAAAGCACTCCACCCTCGCATTGAGATGTTCATATTCCGTCCGAAAACTGGGCGGAAGAGTGAAAATGTTCAATCTTTTTTGGACCGCCGGTGGTCTAAGAAACTTCCCGGCGTGCACGGATTTTCCATAGAGGTCCATGTAAAAGTTTGTCAGCCAGTCTACAGATGGTTTTTAAAACTGAAAACCGTCTGTAAAACCATCAAAAAACCTGTACTGTGGGGACAAGCCCTAAGGCTATGTTCACATGACGTAATTTGCGGTGCGAATTTCGTGTCATATTTGCGCTCTAATACGAGCAAGATGCGCGCTGCAATTACGGTAATCCATGGCTTTCATAGAGAACTATGGATTACACCTCCTTTCCCCGCTCGTCCAATACGATCGTATTGTACGCGCGGGGAGATAAGTGACAGGTCAGTTATTCATGGCGCGTACGCGCCGCAAGTACTGTCAGTCAATGGGGACGGCGGGCTGACGGCCCCCCCGCGTCGCAGAAGTACGCGCTGATCAGCGTGACTCCCAAACACCCGGCGTACTGTACACCCCCCAATGTTTGTCCTTGAATATGTTTCACATAGTGTCTGTGGTTTCTGTAGACTAGTTGGACTAGTTGAGATTACTGACAAAAGGTTTCTTTAAAACAATGGATAATTCAATTAGAGACATCTGCACAGACTCTTTTCTTATAAAGATGTGTAGTTTGGCCTTCATAGCAGCTGGCCACCCAAAACATAGTAACAAAATCTTTCTCCTGTTATGAGGTATGAAGACCATTCCGAATAACCTTTGTTTAGTAAAATATTGAATTACTTACAGAAATTAGATAATTTTTTTAATTATTATTATTAAATTAGATAATGAATAATCAATATTAATATTTCATCATTTATTTACACCCATATTCAAATGATAAGACAAGTCTATGAACTATTATAGGTTGGTGTAAGTTTGTAATTAATCATGTGATTTCATGTACCACCATGTTCTGGGGGTCTCTCCTCAGAGCTATCTTGCTTCAGTAAACTCATTATTATTGCTCTTCGACCGGTCATCAATGGCTTCCAGGCAGGACACATAGGTGTTGAGTGGTAGTAGGTACAGCCACTCTGATAGCAGCCTCATGATGTGTCCATACCCACCTCTCTAAGTGCTGCCTCCCCCCAAAGCTCCTCTCTCCTGCCGCTCATCATATGCCTATTGGGGAGATATCACAGCATTGTGCCTGTAGATGCCAAGGATTGGTGACATGGTGTGTTGTCTCCAGTTTGGCTTCCTTGAGTTCTGTAGCTGAACAGTCCAGTTCTTTTGTGCAAAGATTTAGTTGTGTTATTCACCATTTTACTAGATATATACCAGTCCATGTGTCTTTCTTCTGAGAACTAAATGAGTTAAAAGGGCTTGGCGTCATTGGCATTTGCTGATGTCAAACGAGAAGAAGCAGAGTGCTGGGATTTTACATACTATAGCCAATCTGGTACAAAGACAGATTACAAATTGTTTATGTTCCTCCAAACTCTCAATTCTCATCTGTGAATATTCCTGTCAGAGGTTGAATATTTGTATATAACGTAAACTATGAGTCATTTTTTGATATTCCTTTAGTTGTTTGGGGAGTAGGTAAGGTGGCTCTTTTAGGAGTAAGCTAGACTAATTGAGTAATTCAGTTGGGAAAGATACCACTAGTTTAGCCCGCCGGCCCCATTGACATGCATTACTCGCGGCGCATTACGCATCGCTTATTTCCCCACGCATATAATACGATCATATTGTACGCGCAGGGGGACGAGGCGTAATCCATAGTTCTCTAGGAAATATGCCCGCAATTACCCCTCAAAATAAGCCGTGTGAACATACCCTTTCAGAGCCACAGGTAGCTTCAAACTCGCACTTCCTGGTCAGGCCCTTTGTGGTTCTATAGCAGTGACTGGCATATTTGCTCTGCTATTTCTAGCTGATTTTATTACAGTGACATGACTTCAAGAGGTAAGTAGCAATGTACAAGGCTACAGAGGCTTAAAACCTTTCATTACCTTAGGCAAAAAAAGCTTCTGTGCTAGAGATAAGACACAGCAGGGATTGACTCACCATGGTCAGACTGACTGACTGACAGCAGCTTAGAGCAATGAGAGATAAGACAAAACAGAGAGGTGGTGACAGATGGTTGGTAACCAGAGAAACCTGTGTAGTCTAAGAGCAGATAAAATCTTCATTATCTAGAAAAATAAAATCACAAAGCAATTATTGGGAATCTTCATTTACATGTTAAACGCGAATAATTTCTTTCAGTTTACCAACTGTACTATATATTACTTTTCATTCCCGTGAATTTATTTTTGGTAAATTATGTTTAAATTTGTGAAAATCAATAAAAAATATTTTTAAAAAACTAATCATTTTGATAAGAAAACCCATTTCAGCTAAGGATACACTGAATTTTTTTGTAGTGGTACTGATTTATTTTTGAGCCACAGCTCAAAATAACTCAGTTATCATTGAGTTGCATACAGTCTTGAGCATTGCAGCTGTCACTCGATAGTTAAAATCTAGCACTAACAGTACAAAGGGTCTTTGTCTAGCCCTGGAATAGTAAGGGTGGGGATGAGTCTTTTTGGAAATAGCAAAACAGGTGCTGGAGAGTCGTCTCTTGCAGCTCAAGTTACATATCACGTCTATTCCACAAGTTTAATATAGGTTTACTGTTAAAAAATCTTTCCTGCCTTATTCTCCAAAACCCTTCATTGGTAATATGAAAGAAATTCCTATTTTCCTAAAAAAAATTTATGCAACCTTAGACAATGTTGAGGTTTTAAAATAATGTTTTGAAAATAATAGAAATAATGGTTTAATATAGAACAGAATATATATAGTATAAATGCTTCTATTTAGCCTACAAAAACGTATTTTCTTTTGCCTTTTTCCAGCTTCCAGGCTGATCCCAAAAAGCCTATTGGAGGCCACATACTTGCACATGCATCAACTACAAGAATTAGCTTAAGGAAAGGAAGAGGCGAGCTCCGCATTGCTAAAATTTATGACAGGTGATGTCAAAGGTGTCACATTTACATCCATAGGGGTATTTTATATCCATGTGCCCTAATGGGCCATACAGATAGGGGTTGTCTGAGCCTCTGTTTTCATCCTCCAGACAACACAACGCATTGTCAGATCCATTTTATGTTGGATACTCCTGTTGCCTGACAAATCCTGTAGACTTAGGCCTGGTTCACACGGCCTATTGCCGGCGTAATTGCGGAGACGGATTTCGCCCTGCAATTACGCCGGCAGCCTTGCAGCGGGGCGGGGGGGGGCCCGGGCAGCTACGACGGTCCAGGCCCCATAGTGATACGATGTACATTATCTACGGCGCGTACGCATATTCAAGCCATCCCCCTTCGCACCGACATGTTCATGTTTCCGCCCGAAAACATCTGAAAAACCGACAAATAACCTGTGCCGTGGGGAAAAGCCCTTACAGTACAGTCTTGCGCCCACAATCCTGTTTATCTAATCTAAAATGAGTTATATTTTTCCTTGTTTATCTGTATTAGGCTACGTCTACACGGGACTGATTTACAGTCAGTTTTTTAGGTGACTTCGGCATTTAGAATTTGCAAAAAATCCATCTGTTAATAATCTCCATTAACCTCAGTAGAAAATCCGAGCTGTGGTCTACACAGCTCGGATTTTCTGACGTTAGATTTCAAAACCAACAGTTTTGAAAAAAAACTTAGAACCCGCGGATTATAGTACTGTTCTATTGAATGGAGCGCCCGGAAACCATGGCAAAAAGTTGCAACAAAAAAACTATATCAAGTGTTAAATACTGGTTGGATTCTAATTAGAGTCCAACCAGTAGTTTAGCCTCTGCCATGTGGACGCAGCCTTAGGCACTTACTGCCAGATTTTCTGGGGTTCAATCTAAATACCACAGAGCATGCTCCCTCTCTTTTAAGGAGCATATATGGGATTGAAAATAGGCCTTACAGCTCCATCCTATGAAGCCATCCAGATTCCATGCACAGGGCTGAAACCTTAAAGGGGTTGTCAACGTTTTTATTATTTTTGTATAATATATAGACTAGGAACTCATACTGTTTTCTAGTGTACATGATTGCATTTGCTCACATACCATTTTTATACAGATGCAGTCGGTATTGCCCATAGATAACTACTTAGTAATGTCTCCCATTGACTAAGAGTATGGGCTAATTCCTTGTAATCAAGTAACACTGTTAATGTACCTAATATAAAAATAGTAGTTTAGTGAAACGCAGAACTTACTCAATATTACTGTCTGCAGCTGTTTCTTATCATCATGTCTTATCCCTGTCTTCTCTAAGTGTTTTTTTTCTACATAAATGACTTACATTCTATAAAGAAATACAAACAGTGAAGATGATGTGGGACTAACCATAATAAGAAGTATTATTCTACCATTTAGTTAGCTCATAGATGTCATGTAACCCTACAACTAAAGCCATTTTCAGTCCATTAAATTAGCCCATGGATACATTAAACAGGATTGATCTGTGAGCCTTACCAGTCTAATGTGTAGTTAATGACTGCTGCACTGTTATAAGAAAGGTGCATGAGCAGAATATTAAATGCATGTGTATTAGAAAACTGTATGTTCTCGTATTCTTTTGTTTTTTCAAACTGTTTTTATTAATTATTGAAATTTGAACAGTCATTTTCAACAGGGGTTGGGGGGAAAGGGTGGGGAGGGAAAGAGGGGAAAGGAGGGGGACAAGGACATGTATAGGAAACAAAAGAGATCAGATTATGATTTGAAAAGGTACTTGCAATGTCCATGTTCTGAATCATGAGAAAGCACAAACCAAGGAAAACTCAGATATAAACATTAAAGTCATGTTATCAGTGTTAACGCTGAAGGTGGGTAGTTCCCAGATAGTGGTCATGATGTTCCCAGCATAAGTTATCCATCCCATGTGAGGGCTCAAGGATGACGTTTAAAGTGCTGGAGGACCCGAGTAGAAGCTTGAAGACCAATTCTTTTAACTGAAGATTTAGAAGCTGGTGTAGCTTTTTGTTGCGTTCTTTGTTGGATTGGAAAGGGTCACTCAGTTCTTCAAGATTAGGTATTTAATATGATGGGAATCAATCAGGATCTGGGTAGAAGTATCGAGATTGTGATGTCATGTGGAGGTCTAGGGGTAGCGTTCTATATTCTGGCTTAAAGGATACGTTTGGTGATACAAAGTACCGTCGTGCTTATCTCAAGTAATCTTTAACAAACAACAGTTACTAGGTAAGGAAAATGGGGCACGGGGGTAGAAGGAGGGACAAAAAACCAGAGACACATGGAACCACCTCCACCCTTATATTGAAACTTAGGTTTCACCTTGTGAAGTCGGGGTGTAGAGTTTTAAGAGCAATGTGCAGGAACACCTCTGGACACCTGTCCTATGTACCAAGTTGTGGCGCAGAAGCATGATCTAATACGCAATTGTATATGGTTTGGGAATATATCAATGATGGGTTGCCATGTTAGGAAGAATTTCTCCACCCTGCTCTCTTTTTGAAGGGAGGCCTCCACCCAATACATGCGTAATAAGTATGTAATGCTTATCTAGAAAATGCGTGTGAGAGGTTTGGGGCTACAGGTCTGGAGTATAGCTTTTTCCGTGCTGCCGGCCGAAGTGCGAAAATTAGTTGTTTAGTATGTCGTGGATTTGTCGGTCTGTGTCTCGTAGTATCAAGAGGGCCATTTCAGGGTTATAGGTGTGGTGTGGGTATGTCGCTGTGCTGTTAGGAATTGCTGGATGCGGCTCCAAAACTTTGACTGATTGGACAGGCCAAGTCAGGGCTAAGCTGTGTCAGACGCAGACAGGGCTGCAAAGCTGATGGGCCCCTCCTGATACACTTGCTGCTGCAGCTCTGTGAGTGACAGGGGCCCACACCCGACAGGGGGGGGCACCAGCCAATGGGGGACCGGGGCCGCTCCAATGCTGCAGGGGGGTTTCGGGACCCATTTAAACTCCTGAAGCTGACTGTGGCCTGTGATATTCCTGGATTGTTATTTGTTTTTGTGTTTGCTTATCCGTATTCCTGACCTCGGCTTGTTCTCCTGACCCTGGCTTGTCTCCTGATTTTGTACCTCGATCCCGTTCGTGTTTGACCTCGGCTTGTTTACGTTTATCCCTCCTGTTCTGATTTGTGGCTTTGACCTTCCTATTTGGTATTGACCCGGACTGTCTGACTATTCCACTTTCTCATGTCCCCAGCACTTTAGCAGAGCAGGGACTGTCGCCCAGTTGCCATCTGCCGCCTTGGGCAGTGGGACAGTGGGCTGGGTTCCAGTCATGGCTCACTGCACCTCCCTTGACGTGACATTATCACAGGCCGAAACCGTTACTGCTCTACCCTCACTATGGACCCCATGACAGCTCTGGTAGAGCAGATGCAGGGGCTAACCCAGCTAGTCCAGGATCTAGCGCTGAGGGTAGAACAACAGGAGGCTACCCCAAGTCAGAGGGTCCCTGCATTACCTTCCTCTCCTGTGGAACCCCCAATGTCCTGACAGGTTTGCAGGTAACAGGAGGGCCTTTGTGGCATTTAGAGAGGGTTGTCGCCTGTATTTTAGGCTCCACTCACTTACCTCAGGTAATGAGATATAAAGGGTGGGAATTGTTATGTCCTTACTGCAGGGTCCCCCCCAGGAGTGGTCATTTTCGTTACCGCATGACTCACCTGAACTGGTCTTCTGTGGACAGGTTCTTTACCGCCTGAGGGGTCCTCTTTAATGACCCAGATAGGCAAGCTGTGGCTGAGGCTCAGCTGACCACCTTGAGGCAGGGTGAGAAGACTGTGGAGGAGTTTTGCTCCGAATTTCGTCGCTGGTGCGTTCCGTCTGGATGGAACGACACAGCTCTCAGATGCCAGTTTAGATTAGGGTTAGTTGACCATGTGAAGGATTTATTGGTGGCTTACCCTACCCCTGGTACTTTAGATGAGGCCATGGCACTGGCCGTTCGTCTGGACAGACGTTTTAGGGAGAGGCGGCAGGAAAAGTTCCCCCCCCGGTGGTCCACACCATGGTCACCCCTAAACCCGTTGTTTCCGACGTAAACCCAGAGGAGCCCATGCAAGTGGGGGCTTTTTCTGTCACTGCGGCTAGTGACCGTAGGACTACTCGTCGCATCCAGGGGTTGTGCTTCTACTGTGGAGAAGATGGACACAGAATTCGGGAATGCTCCAAACGGAGGACCAGGTCGGAAAAACTCCCAACGCCTAGGTGGTCAGCAGGAAGATCACCTGGCGAGCAGGTATTTCCTATTGTATCTAATAAGTTGCTGCTACCAGTTAAGATTTCATACTTGTCGCTGTCCGGTTCTGGGAGTGCGTTTGTGGATTCTGGATCAGCTTCTAATTTTGTTGATGCGTCTTTCGCCAAACGTCTGGGCCTACCTTGTAGACTGCTATCTGACTCACTGCGGGTAGTGGCTATTGACTCCACCCTACTAACTCGGGGCGCAATCCAATATTGTACCCCTGAGCTGGAGATGGTGGTCGGATCCATACATATTGAAAAGTGTATTCTATTTGTCAAGGAGGGGCTGCCCACTGATGTGGTCTTGGGGCTGCCCTGGCTTCAGAAACATAATCCAGTGTTTGACTGGAATTCAGGGAAATTAGTCAGGTGGGGACAGTGGTGTGTTGACAGATGTCTCCTTACCATGCTGGCCAATACTGATGTGCAGGCTAATGTTCTATCTGGAAGCGGTGGTGCCAGTGTTGAGGCCTATGCGGCATCTTGTGAAGTCGATGCTCGGGCTAAGGTTCCCAGAACTCGTCCTCCTGGTGAACTATGCCCTCCACCGGTACCTGAACATCCATATGTGGTTCAGGAGGTGGTAAACCCGGTGGCTTATCGGCTGAAATTACCCTCTTCTCTCTGTATACATAACGTGTCCCGTCATGCACTTCGTAAGAGGTATATTCAGCCTGTGACTCCGCCCTCTAGGCCTCCTTCTCCAGTTATCATAGAGGGGGAGTTAGAACCCAGACCAGGGAAGGGTCCAGTGGCCCCACCTAAAAGGGGGGGTACTGTCAGGGCTAAGCTGTGCTCAGGCTGCAGGGATCAACAGGCTGCAACAGCTGATGTGCGCTCCCTCCCTGATACACTTGCTGCTGACAGCTCTGTGAGTGACAGGGGCCCAGCCACTCCTGACAGGGGGCGAGTGCACCAGCCAATGGGAGGACCCGGAGGCCGCTCCAATCAGCTGCAGGGGCGGTATCCGGGAATCCCATTTAAACTCCCTGAAAGCTGACTGCTGCGCCTGTGATATTCCTGGCTACCTTGTTGTTTGTTTCTGTGTTTGCTTATCCGTATTCCTGACCTCGGCTTGTTCTCCTGACCCCGGTTTGTCTCCTGATTTTGTACCTCACTCCCGTTCGTGTTTGACCTCGGCTTGTTTACGTTTATCCCTCTGGTTCTGATTTGTGGCTTTGGCGTTCCTATTTGATATTGACCCGGACTGTCTGACTATTCTACTTCCTCACGTCCCCAGCACTTTAGCAGAGCAGGGACTGTCGCCCAGTTGCCGTCTGCCGCCTAGGGCAGCATGTCAAGTAGGCAGAGACAGTGGGCTGGGTTCCAGTTAGGGCTCACTGCACCTCCCTTGACGTGACACCCAAAAGCAGTAATATAAGTTTGCCGTGCTCTCCCCACACCTAGAACAGGACGGTGATGTGCAGCCCCCCATGAGATAGTTACAGCTGGGGGATAAATATCCCCGATGTAGTATCTTAAGGGCCATCTCCCAGTAGGAGACACTGGCAATGCCTCTGGATGCCCTTAACGTAGCTTCCAGGATCTCTTCCACTGTTATGTGAGGTAAGTCCTCCCTCCACCGCACCATACCACTCCCCCTAGCCTCATATTGGAGAAGTAGATTAAGGTGTTTGTAAAAGCCTGAGACATGGCCTCGAGTTCCCTGCGCGCCAACCAGCTTTCCCAGCATGTTGCCATTCCATTCAAGATCACTGAATTGCTGGATTACTTTGATCGTGTAGCTCTGGAGTTGCAGGAAGTGAAAGATATGGGTCGCAATAAAGCTGAATTTAGTGCAAGCTTGGTTGAAAGTGAGAGGTGCTTTCCTTTGGGGATCTACTAGGTCGCCCACCGTTCTCAGACCACTGGAGTGCCACCGTCGGAAGATGGGATGGGGTTTGCCCATTTGAAAGTCAGGGTTGCCTATGGACGATAAACCCAGCGAGGCCTTCTCCGATAATGAAAGTCTGCGGCGCACTAGGCGCCATGTCTTCCAGGGGGGTTAAAAGCAAAGGGTTAAGTTTAACCCCTAGTGGGAGGTCATGAAATGAGAGATGCAAGAGATTGGTAAGGAGAATGTCTGGGCAAAAGCTTGCATCGAGTTCTACGCGTGCGTATGTTTGGTTTCCAGTAAACCAGTCTCTTATTATGCATAAGTTGGCGGAGATATTGTAGGATTTAATGTTTGGGAAATTAATACTTCCTTTAGATTTTTGTTGTTGGAGAATGTTAAAAGGGATCCTCGCTCTTTTACCCTGCTAAATAAAGGTCCTGAACCGTTTGTTGATGTGTCTTTCATCTTTTGGTCTAAGGGACAAGGGGAGAGTCCGGAATAGGTATAACAATTTGGGAAAAAGGATGAGTTTGATTAGGTTTGCTCTGCCAATGAACGAAAGTGCGAATCCTGACCATGCATTTAAGCTATTGTTTAAAATTGTCATAAAATTGTTAAGATTCGTCGAGTATAGTTTGGTAGGGTCTCTTGTGATTTGAACTCCCAAGTAAGTAAGGGAATGGGATTGCCAATGCAGGGGTTAGCTCTGCCCAAAAAGCGGGCGGGGGGGAAGGGGGGGGCCAATAGTAAAGTTTCAAATTTCTAAAAAATTTTTAAAACATACATTTAAAAATATAATGTGGACAACCCCTTTCAGCTGCATATGCAGTTTTTTTAGGCAAGTTTGGGAATTGATCCAGTGAAAAAGAAAGTCTTTTTTGTAACTTTCCATTCATTTCTAATCCATTCCTGGTTCTGGCTTAAACTGCATGTCTGATAACACTCGAAAAGGAATATTCTCTTCCCGTCATGATGTTGGGAAGGGAGTATGGAACAGGCTCACTCCTAGCCTGCCCAGTACACAGCAGATAACAGTTGTTACTATTCTGCAATATACTACTATTGTAAAACAGTTACCCTCTAGTGCTCAAGTACCCTAGGACAACTACAGGTAAAGGTTAAAAAATATATATATTAGCTAGGGCCCTGCGTCACCACATTGCAAGGTCTCATATTCCCTGCATCAAATGGGAAAACCCGGGGAGCAGGGTTATACCACCCTATATTAAATCGCCTTTCATTCCTTTTATTCCAAACCCTATAAAACATTCCCCCCCCCCCCCTTCCTCCTCGTTGGGCCGCCTTTGTTATGCCCCAGCCTCCCTATACCGGAAGTGGGGTTTAACAACCCTCCGCCCCTTCCTATTCGGGAATTGCCTCAGTTATTACATCTCCCGGGGGGGAAAGAGCCCGGGGCCCGGGAGGGCTCACAGCAAATTCATAAGGTTTTCCCCAGGAGCCCCTCTCCCCTAACTCGGGGATCTTAATTAAAATTCTGCTGACGGCCGTTCCGTCCCAATCCCTTTCCCATGTCGCGGTCCCCCCCCAAGCCGGGAAAGGACCCTCATCCGTGGCAGCTATCGCCCGACTCTCTTTAAAGTGGATCTCAAAATAATGCCAAAATATAGCGAACGGGCTGAACCCACTTCTTCCGGGTCTGATTCACCCGACAGGGGGGCCTTGCCCCGGGGGAGGGAGGCCCCGACAACACCTTGAAACTCGGGTTAAATCATACCCAGACTCTAAACCCCCTTAAGGGCCCTTCCCTGGACGCGAGAAGGCTTCGAAGGATTTCGGGTCTTCCCTTTGGCTACTCTCCGGATCTAGGGATAGCCCCCTTTTTTGTTCTAAAATTATGGCCCTCAAGATCCCCGCAGCCAACTAAAATTTAAAAGCTCTCTTTTCAGACCCCTTTAGAATTCAAAAAGGCACTGGCAAGGATTCCTTTTTCGCCCCTTTTGTATGTTCGGGTTATGGAAACCTGTTGACTGCTATCCCCCCAAACCCGGACACGGGGGACTCTCCAGGGAGAGCAATTTCCCAAATTCCGCCTTCGGACCCCTCGGGGGGGGGGGTTACAAAACACCACCCCCCCCCCCCCCCCCAGTCTAAGTTGTACTATTTTTGGGTTCCGGTCAAACTTTAAAATTAATGTTTTCCAAATAAGGGGCCCCCTGACTTTGGGCCCCCCCCGCTAATGTTCTCAATTGTCTGAAATCTTCCTACCATTTTTAGGCCCACCACGGGTATCACCTACTGGGTATAAAAATTTCTGCGACTTGTCGGGGCTTTTCTCCCTCAATTTTGAGTCTCTCTTACAGCGAATTTTTTCAGATTTGGATGTTGGAATAAAAAGGGAATTCTCCGGTTTGGAAAAAGTGAGCATTCTTAAAATGACGATTCTGCCTTCTACTTTCCCCTTATTCAACAATTTCCTATCTATGCCCCCTAATGCTTTTTTGGAAAGCGTGTCCAACTTTTTCACGACCTTTCATTTGTCCTCTACGGGCCAAATTTACGCACCCACACTACACGGCAAAATCTTTTGGGGGGATAGGCTTCCAGACTTAAAAGATACTACATGCCGCGGTTTTATCCCGGTTTTTGGACAGGTGCCCGGGGGGGGGTAAAATGTGGACCCATTGGCCAATCAATCTTCCCTTGTCTCTTGCTTCGCCCCCTTTTGGTTTTGGGACTCAATCGCTGGTAAGCCAGGTCCCCAAACCCTCCTTCACGACCCAACAAACTTTCCCCGCAATTCCCTTTTATAAAAACCCTCCTAAATTTAAAAGATCGAAGGGGCCCCGCTGCTTCCATAGTTGATAACCCCGCATTTTCCCCCCTGGCTAGGGGGGCCCCCCTTTTTTTTGGGCTTTCTAAGACAAACCTTTTTCCCCCCTTCCAACCTGGGTCTTGGTTTCCGACATCCCCCCTTTCAATCCCTTCCCCCCAAAATGACCTCTAGTCCTTCGTCCTTTTTTCAATATGCCCATTGCGCACTTTTTTAAAGCTCTCAAACAGGTTGGGGACTTTCAGAGACCTCCTCGCCATTTGAGCAGATGTGCCTCCTTTTGGGCCCTCCACGGCATGTAATTTCCTCCTCTATAAGGGAATTTTCTTGTGAACATAACCTTCCCCTCCCATCTACTGAAACTTGGGGAAAACTTCATAATCATTCTCACGGCCCAAAGGGTGAGACTTTACATTGTCCCATAAAGCATGATAGCCCCAGAGCACGGGGAAATAGTTTTAAAATCCTTTTTCCCCCTGGGACAGGGTTCCTTACCCTTGTACATAAATGGTTCCCCCCCGTCCCAGTACCTGCTGGCGCTGTGGACGGAACTGGGCACCTGGTAACATTCTGGGGGGAGTGTGATCTCTTTCAAATTTTTGGGGTACAATTTTTTAGGTCACCACCCAAACTGACCAACTTTCATCCCCAAGACGCCGGGAAACGCCTTCTATTTATTTTTGATTTCCCCGATCCCCGCTTTATAAAAATCACTATTACGCCAACTTATTTTAAACAGCCAAAACCATTATTCCCAAAGGGACTGGGGATTTTTTTCTAAGCCCCCTACCATTTAGGAATGATTTTTGAGGTCCAAACATATCTTATGGAAAGCTTCTGGGGGGCCCGTTTGGGGCAGGTACGCCCCTCCATAGGGCATGGGCCCTTGGGTTTTCTTTCCCAAAAGGGCCCCCACACTCCCGGGGGGGCTGCGACGGGGTGGTGCACCTTAGCTTGTTTTTTCTTTCCCCTCGGTAACGCCCCGGTGTTCCTTTCCCCCCCCCCCCTCCCTTTTTCCCCCCTTCCCCCTCCCCTTTCTTTTTCTCTCTCCTTTTCCTCCTTTCTTTCTGTCAAAATTAATTTGAACCTCCCTGCCGTAAGTTAATAGACTGTATATTTTTTAGTGTTTCTGCCTTTTAGGTCTCTAGGAGTTAGAACCCTAAATTAGAATTTTAGTAGTATAACGTCTTATTTTACCTATCTGTAAAATGTTTTCCCTTTTATTTGTAATCCAATATTTTGCTTCACTATATTCAATATGCTGTTTTAGGCCTGGTTGGCCTTTTTCTTGTATTAAGATTGTATTCTTGTGGTTTTAGGAGACCTTTCATGTCTCCTCTCTTTGTATGCCGGATTTTGTCTGTTTATTTTTCTAATAAAGCTCTTTTGTATATAATAAAAAATATATATATTAAAAGTTTTTAACACCTCCATTTGCTAATTTACAAAATAAAAAAGTTAAAAATAATTGGTATTGTATCCATAAAAGTCCAGTCTATTCAAATATAACATTATTTATCCTTTACAGTGAACAATGTGGGAAAAAATAATGCCTAATGCCAAAATCATGTTTTTGGTCACTTCGTCCCCAAAGATTAGGAGTAAAAAGTGATAAAAATCTGCATGTATCCCAAAATGGAGCCCTCACTACGGTCCAGACATAGAAACATAAAACGTTATTGTTTACAGAATGAAGACTCAATGCAAATTTATTTTCAATGGTTCCTGCAAAATACAAACCTTCATATGGCTGTGTAGATGGAATGATAAAAAAGTTATGGGCCTTGAAAAGCAAAGAGAAAAAATTAGCGTGACTTACACCAAAATACCTGCGCTTGGAAGGGGTTAGAAGGATGGTCCAATCACATTCCATCTATGACTTGATAATGCAGCATCTTTGTTATGTTTAGTCTTGAAATAAAAAAAAAATAATAATGTTTAATTTGTTTAATATGTGACATTTTGTTTGTTAACAGCCCCGAGATGCCAGAAAATGAAGCCACATTTGCAATCACCTCAGGCGGCATCAATGATGCAAAGGAGTGACACGTGATCTATAAAAATTATAGAAGAAAAAAATGTTTAGTATCTACTAATAATTTTCTTGTAGTTTTTCTTTTGTATTTATTACTAAAACTGACATTGTTATGAATTTTTAATGGTTTAATTTACAAAAGACTTAATTTAGAGTAATAGTTTTATATATAAATATAGGTAGATTGTTTTAGACTTTTCCATACTTTATGTACCAATGCTTTGTTAGTTAACCACAGTATTCCTGCTAAAAATTAAAAACAATAAATAAGTTGTATTCACACATCACCGTATTGTGGCACTTTTTCACAGAATTTTTTTACAAAACTGGCATAGTTTAGGAAAACTAAAACATTTTGGTATAGTTCTTCAAAAAAAATATTTTCTACTACAGTTTTGCAATAATTACTGCAAAATACAGTTGAAACCAGAAGTTTACATACACTATATAAAAAGATACATATGTTTTTCTCACTATCTTACATGAAATTAGAATAAACCTTCCCCATTTTAGGTCAATTAGGAACCAAAATTATTTATATTTGCCAAATGCCAGAATAATTATAGAGAGAGAATTTTTAAGGCATTTTTATTACTTTCTGCAAAGTCAAAAGTTTATACACACTAGGCTTACTCTGCCTTTAAACAATTTGGGACAGTCCATATGATGATGTCATGTCTTTGAAAGCTTCTGATAGGTTTACTGGCAACATCTTAGTTAATTAGAGAAATACCTGTGGATGTATTTTTTATGCACACCAGAAACACACTGCTTCTGTATGTAACATCATGGGAAAGTCTAAAAAATCACCAAAATGT
>JAODAL010050303.1:0-27501 GCA_025379985.1 Phyllomedusa bahiana
AAAAACTAAAGTACCTAACAAAAGTACATCTTTTATGCAGTGGGCGAAAACCGCTATAAAAGTCTAAATAATGCTACTGCTTTACAGTTAATATAAAGATTTTTAGTTGTTACAAGCCGGGACATTTAAGGTGCCCCTTCAGATATAGATCACACACACCAGTTAAGCCTTGTGTGCAAATCCTTCATTCTATTGACTTACATTTTTTTTCTGGCCAACATATGATGGGGCAAGGCTTGGCCAATGGACAGGGGAAAGGGCCAGCTGTTCTATTAATTGACAGTCAAAATAGTGCTAGCTATGCGTTATACAGGCAGAGACTGATTTTTCAAGAAGGGGCAACAATGGTTGAGCAATATACAAAGAGTTCTTCCAGCTGTTGCAGGAGATAAAATTGCAATATAAGACAGAATAGACAATATAAGGAGACAAATTGGTGAAATATTTTGTAAGCATTTTCTCCATGTACATGAATGGCAGTTTCCTTATTTGCTCTATATCTGTTGCTGCAATCTCTCTCTTTCCAACAAAGAGTATTAAAAACCAGAGCTGGAGTATTGCAGCCTGCTATACTTAAAGTTCTCAAGGCAACAATATTATTATAATGCAATTAGCTGTCAGTCAAGTATTATCAGCCTATGAATTTTTACCATCCTTCATTTTATTAATGCTCTATTCTGTATTTATTAAATGGCTAAGTAGAAGAAATGGGGAATTACTGTTAAAACTACTTTGTTGACTGCACTTAGATCTATTGGAATGAGAGGCATTGTCATGAAAGCCAGTACCGCATTGCCACCTCTCACCTTGGTTGTCTCATCTCTACTGCACTATCTAAGCCTTCATTTGGGTATCGTGAGTTGATTGTTCTATTGATGTATCATTTAATTCATCACCCTCCTTTAAGACCAATGCTATACTGTTGGTATCTACATTGTACCTAATGTGTAACCTTAATTAGTCCCTGAGCGTGTATGTTTTTTTAAATTGTATAGTACTAGAAAAAACATGTTCTTTCTGATGATCCTGTTCATAGTTGAACATTCCTTGGTATATATTTTTTAGTGGTTACATTGCTGCCTTTGATCAGTTGGTGCCCTGGGTGGTGATTTTTTTTTTTATGGGCATTTTTTGCCTTTTTTGATATTCATTTGCCAATCTACATATCATGAGCATTTGAGGAGGGAGGGTACAATAGGGTATTTTTCAGGGGCAGGCCATAAAACAGGGTTGTCCTTTTTATGGTGATTTCTTTGTTCAAGTATTTTTTGATAGGGTGTACACAGGGTATGTCAAAGTTTTTTATGAGTATTCATAAAAGTTTTGTCTTCTCTTCATTTAGGGCTCACTTCTCTCTGTGACTTTTTGTTTTTGTGGTAACTCTTTCATGACTTTCCACTCCATGATTTATCATTAAAACTGGATCTGTCATTTTAACACTGTACCACTGAAAGAGTTTTCTCACCATTTTTACAAAGCCACAGGCAGCTTCAGACTCACACTTCTGGGTTAGGCTGCTATATGGTGGTTCTATAGCACTGATTGGCATATCAACTCTGCTATTCCTATATGATCCTGTTATAGGGACATGAGTGCAGGAGGTTTTTAAACTGTAGTGCACAAGGCTGCAGAGTTTTAAAGGGTTAAAGCTTGTCAGTACGTAATGTAAATAAGCTTTGGCCCTTTAAGATAAGGAACACGGCAATATGGTAATAGTCTTTATTTACCTTTGTCTACATATTTAAAGCTAATCAATTAAATAGAAATACCCCATTACAGTTACGTTTAATCATTCAGCTTCTTAGATGCAGTTTTTGAAGCTGTAACCAAAAATAAAATTAAAACAAGGAGCAGTTTCCATCTTTCTTTAAAGGGGTTGTCTCGCTACAAAGAATAGCTTTCAAATTTTTTAGGGAACAACAAAATAAAAGACAATTTTCCAATATATTGCTTTGTTCCTCTGTTTTCCTAAGGAGTTAAAAGGGGAATTTATGACCCCCCCTGGCTTATTTCAGTTCCCTCAGTACTGCTGTAAAAATTCCCCCCTGCTTTTTTGTTCAATGAATATAACAGTGAGTGATGTCATCACACAGGTCCCAGCAGTTCTGTCTGTCTGTCAGCAGTAAAAAGCTTGATTTATGTAAAATAAACAGAATGTAATTAGGGCTTTTGTTTTGGGGATCAGATAAAGAATTTCTGTTAGTAGTTTGAGAAATTTAATCTAAATTAATTAGCATCTGGAAAAAGCACAGCACAGAGTTTGTACAAGCAGGGAGCTGTATGCAAATGAGCCCAGTCTGAACTAGAAGTGCCGAGTATTTCATTCAGCATTCTCTGAAACTCGGGGAGACAACCTCCTTTAATATTTGTCCTCCAATTTGGTCCATTATTGGTTTTGACTTTCAAAAACTACTTTTAAAAAGCTGAATATATAAATGCAGCCATTATATATTGGGAAACAAAAAATAATCTTTGCAAGGTGGAATGGGAAGAAAAAATTCCATTGCACAACTTTTTTTTGTTTTCTTTTTAAAAGGTTCACAGCCATGTATAAATGACAAGTTAACTTTTATTCTGGGAGTCAGGTTAATTTTAGGAATAGCTAAGTTATATACTTTTCATTATGTTTTACTACTTTAAAAAAAATAAAAACCTGTTTAAAAAAATGTGCTGTGCATCACTGCTCTTATAGACCAGTTACTTGTTTTCTATTTTTCTATCTAAGGACCAGTGTTGAACTTGCTTTTTCAAGCTCAAGTGTTAGTTTACAGTACTATTTTATTATAGGTAGATGTAATAGTTTTTGTTTACTTTTTAGTTCAAGTTTCCCTTTTTGTAAAATGGGAAAAGTGTCATTTATACTTTTAGATATTTTATTATTTGCTGTTTTCAAAAATATATTTTTTTACTTCTATTTTTACTTAGGGTACTTGGCAACTAGAGGCACAGTAGTTTGTAATGATCTAGAGCCATAATTTATCTATTCTGTGATGCTTTATTATTGTAGAATTTACAAAAGTTGGGAGGCAGAGGAGAGGGTGCCAGGCTTCTGTATAACATCTAAGATGCTGCAGTCACCCCTAGTTAAGCAGTTTAGAATCTTAGTGTTTTTTTGGTCCCTGCCCTTGAACTGAAATGTCAGTGGGAAAAAAAAGCTAAAAAACATGAAAAATTTATGACATTGCTGATGTCCTTGCTTTTTTTTTTAACACTAAGGCCCAAAACAAAACATCTTTAATCAGCTGGTCAGAAATAAGTTGGCACAGGTGTACTGTGCTGTGTTAAGCAGGGGTTCAACTGTCCGATTGTCAAAATCCTGCTCTAATGGCAACTGTTTTACCATCTAAATGCTGCAGTGAATAGTGACCACAGCATTAAGTGGTTTTGAGATAGTGGTTTGGCACCCTGCAAGGGACACCAGGAAAAAAATTTTACCGGGTATTTAAAACATAGCTTTTAATTAGGTATACAGTTGTTCAAAAGTTTACATACTCCGGCAGAATTTTTGTTTCCTTGGCCTTTTTTATGAGAATATGAATGATAATGCAAAAACTTATTTTCCACTAATGGCTAGTGGTTGGGTGAAGCCATTTATTGTTAAAAATACCTGTTTTTTTTCTTTTTTAAATCATAATGAAAACCCAAAAAACATCCAAAATGACCTGATCAAAAGTTCACATACCCTAGTGATTTTAGCCTGATAACATGCACAGAAGTTGACACAAATGGATTTGAATGGCTACTAAGGGTGCTTTCACACAGTGCATTTTTGGTGCATTTTTGATGCATTCTTTTGATGTGTTTATTGTGCAGGAAGGCACAGCAATTAATGCTGTGATTTTTGCCGTTTTTTGTGCAGCAATTACAGCAAATGGCTGTGCTTTGCACAATAAACTCATCAAAATCGCACTGTGCGTAAGCATCCTAAAGGTAACATGTGACCTGTTTGCTTGTAATCAGTGTGTGTGCATAAGAGCTGAGTGAGTTTCTGGAATCCAGACAGACTCTTGCATCTTTCACACAGCCACTGACATTTCTGTATTGTGAGTGATTGAGAAAGCAAGAACTGTATAAAACAGGAAAGGGATACAAGGAAAGAGATATCCAACGCATTGATTAAGGCCATCAGCATTGTTCAAACTGTGATTAACAAATGGAAAATCAGGGGCTCTGTAAAAACCAAACCACAGTCAGCTAGATGAACAAAAAGTTTGGCCACAACTGCCAGGAAAATTGTTCAGGATGCAAAGAAAAACCCACAAATAACATCAGCTGAAATACAGGACTCTCTGAAAACTAGCAGTGTGGCTGTTTCAAGATGCACAATAAGGAGGCACATGAAGAAAAATGGGCTGCATGGTCGAGTCACCAGAAGAAAGCCATTACTGTTCAAATGCCACAAAGTGTCTCACCCACAATGCCCCAAACAGCACAGAGACAAGCCTCGAAACTTCTGGAACAAGGTAATTTGGAGTGATGAGACCAAAATCGAACTTTTTGACCATAACCATAAACATTACATTTTGAGAGGTGTCAACAAGGTCTATGATGAAAGGAACACCAATTCTACTGGAAAACACGGAGGTGGATCGCTGATGTTTTGGGGATGCGTGAGCTACAAAGGCACAGGAAACTTGGTCAGAGTTGAAGGAAAGATTAATGCAGCACGTTATCGGCAAATACTGGAGGCAAATTTGCATTCAAAAAACACAAAAACAAGGCCATACTCGCAACTCAAAGGCTGAACTGAAACTGAACCCAGTAAAGAGACAACACTAGCCCCTATGCTACTTAGGAAAGATAAACAGGTGCAGCTGATTGCTGAGCAGTAGCTCAAATACCCCACCAATAGGGGAACAATTAGACGGCACATTAAACAGATACCTATTCATACAGCATGCAGCAAAGCCACAGCACATTACATAGGGAGACTGCACAAATGCAAAAATACTGATAAGACAACCACTCAGGTATTTATTTAATGTGCAGTCTAATTGTTCCCCTATTGGTAGAGTATATGAGCTACTGCTCAGCAATCAGCTGCACTTATCTTTCCTAAGTAGCATAGGGGCTAGTGTTGCCTCTTTACTGGGTTCAGTTTCAGTCCAGCCTTTGAGCTGTGAGTATGGCCTTGTTTTTGTGTATTTTGAGAAACTAATGTCCCATTTTTTGGGTAAATTGTAAGTGAAGGGACTTGCAAGAAATGAGGAGCCTTGACGGGGCTTGCAAATAGTGGCCACTATATTAACTAATACCTCCTATTTGATATTTTTCACCATGTGAAACACTACCAACCATAGTAGACAAAAACAGTAGGGTGGTAGCAGAAAGCACAGTAATATAATAGCAACCATACAACATGACAAATTGTAAATCTGTCAAATTATACGATACTGACAAAACAAAAAATTCACAAGTGGGGAAAGATTAGAATGTTATCACCCAGGTGCATAATGAGATTACCAACATCTAGTGTCTATATATTATACTGCAGAAACTGATCTTACATGGACCTACAGTGATCACTTAATATATACTATTCGTTCTGGAACGATCATCGTATGTTGAAACCTTTATATGGTTGACACCATAGCTCTATGGACTAGTAATTGGTTCCAAAGACTCAAAATGTCACCCAAACATGAGGCAAAATGAAAATAAAGCAGATGACTAATACTGGTAAAACAAGTTTTTACATATAACAGCTTCTGGAAGATGTAAATAATTTCCTTTTTTTTTTTTTTTTTTTTGAGGATAGGATAGTCATATACTTTATACAGAATGTACCAGGACAGATGGAGGCGGTTTCTCTACTATTTTTAAGGATATTATTAAAGATATATGACTTTAACTATTGTCCGTGCTGGAGGACAATTATACATTTTTTCACATATTGTTGCTACCTGAGGTCCGGCATCAGAGTCAAGGAGATTATCCAGGGCATTATCTTCAGATGCTTTACAGTATTGGTAAGCCGAAGTTTTTTTTTTTTTTTTTATTTAACAATATGGACAAATAAAATATTGCCGCCCATAAATGGTGCATAAAGGAGCAGTTCATCATGGGATAAGTAAAGAACAGTATAAAAAATGTAGCACCACACTGTAGTGGAGGGAGGCACAATTAGACAGTTAATCACTTTATATAGTTAAGTAAAATGTTCAAACAGAAAAAACTCTCAGACAAAAATTATGCAAAAGCTAAAAAGTTACTTTATTGTGTATATAAGATGAAAAACAATGAAAATGGAAAGGACTGCTGTGGTAAAAAAAACACCCAAAGTAAGTATCCATAAACATGTATACATATTTTAAAGTGCCTGGAATACGAGTAACAAATAGACACCTCCCTAAAGGTATCAATAGTGAAGTAATAAAGAACAATACAACATGGATATCAAATAAACAACATAAATATGATGAAGGGATACAAAACAAATGAGTGCAAAGAGCACCTCCCAAAATATGTTTCCCCACTGACTTTGTCGGGGCAGTAACAAGTAAATGTATTTAAGGAAGTGCCAATCAGTGCATACACTTCACTAATACAGATGTTTAACAGTAAAATGTTGGATCTTCCAGTCAATCACATGTGCTGCAGATTAGCAGTGTCTGGGACATTGTAAGGTGAGTGTTGTTTCAAAATACAATGTCCCAGGAAAGATCATTGTATGTTGATAATATTGTGTCCTGGGGCCAATATAACTTGAGTAAGCACTGTGGGCCACATGTATGAAACGGTTTTGGTCTAGAACTCACTTTTTTGCCCATAGGTTTCTATGGGGAAAAAAGTGAGTTTTAGACCAAAACTTGCCAAAGGGTAACCCCCCACCCCTGTCAAGATACCTTTCCCTAACAAATGACCCCAATAAGCCCTAACAAAATATAACTGTGTTTGTGTCTCTTAAAGGGGATACTTGGTGTAATTATCAGCTTAAAATAACAATTGAAGGGTCCCTATTAAGTATTTTACTGCAACTTTTAAATTACCTTTTCAAGTATTTGTTTTACAGTGGGAACTTGTGCATAGATGAGACTTTTGTAAAAGTACAAAAAAAGAGGTGGCTGTAATAAATGCAATATGTACAGGCAAAAACTGCATGAAATTCCAACCAATAGGAGGAAAAGTTATGAAAGAAATTACCTGCCTTGTGAAGATAGAAAATGCTATCATGATATTAGGGATCCTTGGTGACATGATGCAAGATGTTCTGCTCCCATGTACTGGCAACTGGGCTCTAGTAAAGGACCCCTTACATAAAAATATTAAGATGCTGTCACATGAGGATGTCTCTTCTGTTGACGTTTTGTTATGTTAGTTCTTAGAGACCTGGAAATACTCTCTTCCCAATCTCCCAGCAATTGTACAAGTGAGGAATGGCATACCATCTACTCTTTGGAGAAAGATCATACTACCATTATTAAACCACCTGATAAAGGGGGGTACATTGTTCCAATATTTTCTACACAGTATCTGGATATGTGTAACGATTTGCTCTGGGATAACACTTGTTCTGTTATCTTCTCTTCTAACGCTAACATTCATAAATAGAGAATTACAAGAACTTTTGAATAATGCAATTTTCCCTGTATTTACACAAAGGCTTGTCTCCTTTAAAGTGCAGACTAATTGTATCTAGCACGGACTCCTTGAGTCATAACTACTATTTCTATTGATAAAATCCTTAGGCCTTTTTTACACTCCCTTCCATCATATACTAGTGATACCATGGCAATTGAAAGGTATCCTCATGGATTCTGCGTCTTGGTTAGATAGCTTTAATATACCTCTGTCCCACGTAAACTTTGTATTCGTGCTGCTAAATTTTTCCATTAATCCAGGGGTTGACAATTTCTTGCCTATGACTATTTTTTGTGGACCTGCTCCATTTCATACTAACCAAGAATTTTCTGAATAACAACCAAATCTTCCATAGGGAACACTATGGGTAGCCCTTGTGCTTCCACATAAACAAGTCTATTCCTATGCTGTTGGAAGAATATTGTGGTCTTTGGTGAGGAACCAGTGGAACACATTGACAAAATCAGATATAGCCATGATTTTTTTGTCATTTGGCATGGTTTTCAGTCTCTCTTTGTCTCATTGTAGAGTGTCTGATTCAAGACACACTGTCCCTTTGGTTTATGTATGAAATACATCTTGCCTAGCTCTCCTTCTTTGATTTTTGCAATCTCCCAGTGGCTTTAAGATAAGTTATCATGTAAAGTTCACCTGAGTAATTCTTTGTTTGTTTGGCAGAGCAGCCATCCATCGCCATTGAAAAAAGGTATCCTACATGGCAAAATATTATGACTTAAACAAGAGTGCTCTAGAAAGCGCTGAATTTTTTTTTTCAATAGGTGGATGATTTACAAAACTGCGTTGAAGAAAAGAGACAACCAGATTAGATTTTCAGAGAATGTTTTCACAGAGCCACTAGGCCCAATCGTTCTCAACTTCTTGTTTGTAAAAATAACACAAAAATTCTAAACTGCTGAGCCTTATAGGAAGCTTTAATGAATCTCCAAAACACCATCCCTTACATACACTATAGAAGTGCAGGCCTTCTGACTAGAGCACAAGCCCACCAGGCCATTGCTTCTTTAGTGTAGCCGCCCACCACCCTACCTGGTTGCAGTAAAGTGCGACAATGCATTCGGGAGGGCAGTGGGTGGCAACAGTACAGAAGTGCTAGGCATAATTATCATTTGGCCCGTCCGTTTTCAGTCACAGGGGGCTCTTTGTACTGTAGCCCCCACTGCCCTGCTGATGCGTTGTATAATGCAAAAGCGGTTACACGTTTTCGAAAGGCAGTGGGCAGCTACAATATAGAAGCAACCGCCTTCTGACTAGCATGCATGTCCGCGATAATTTTTTCTAATTTGGGATGCCGCTGTCAGGAGGCCAGCACTTCAATAGTGTATATAGTAGTAAGGGATGACTTAAGGCCATTGACATAATAAAGTACATAATGTAAAAACACAGGAAGTAAAATATGCACAGTATAAATTCAATAAAGTGTATAAAGATTTTTTTGGCCATAATGAACTTAATTACGTAAAAAAATGAACTATTAGTATTTTGATGCACACACTTTTAAGCAAACACTGCAAATAACCAATTTCTCTCAATGAGACTTCTATACCTGTCCACAGGTAATCTGGTCTAATCCGTGTGAAAGAAGTGCTCCCCGCTTCTCAGAGTGAAAAAATTTTTCTCCCGACTGCATTCTTAATCTTCTACAGTTTCATGGATTTGACTAGGGCTACAGAGGCAATCAGAAAATCCCAATGTTTGCTTTTAGCCTCTCTGGTGTTTTTTGCCCTGTGTTTTGGGTCATTATTTTGTTTGGCGATTTTTTTCGACAAAGTTGAAATCGGAAGGTTTTTTTGGTGATCGAAATTTCCGATCATGGATAATTAAAGGTTTAAAAACTGTGCTCATTTTAAATCGCGCCTTTTTCGGGTTCCCCGTAATTTTGGCGGCCAGCAAAGAGATTAAGAAAGGAGGGTGAGATGTGTGTGCGACTCTTTCTGGGGTGTGTATGGTTGCTTTGGTGGAAAAATCCTGACCTTTTTTACATAGAACAGGTTTCCTGTTTCCCAAACCCCGTGTCCCTTTTCCCTCTCTAGGGATAGGACCGCGCTCTGCTGTGGCCCAAAAGCTCAGCGAAAAATTTGTCATTTTTGCACAAGGGAAAAACCCTTTTTATAGCGTGATCCTTCCAAATTTTGTTAGATTAGAGATTTGAAGATTTTTTTGTTAGTAGAGAATTTTAAAGCAGCATCTACCGCTGTAAATTACGGCGGTGGGAGGGGGGGGGGGGCCCCGCGGCGAACACGACAAGCTCTATCTATAAAGAACACTGGTAAATAAAACCCAAAACTTTGTGTAGACATTGTAGTGGAAAACTTTATTATTAACTTTTTTCTATTGAAAAAATTTTCCCGGATATTGGGCAGCCCGAAATTATATTGGATTTCACAACATTTTTTAGTAAAATGCAGGTCTTTTTTTTTGCTGCCCCAAAAATCCCCTTTTTATTATAGATACATTTCAGATAGGTGTTCATTTTCAATTTTTACCTATTTTCCAAACCCTTTACTGGGTTTATATATCCACCCTTTCAATTAAAAATTTCAAACCCCAAACTTTTTAGTCAGCACGGTTGTTTGTTGGGAAAAAATAACCCTTTTAAAGTTTCCCAAAAAATCTCAGTTAAAGTTTTTTTGAATTTTGGCCCCCCAGCATTTTCATTGGGCGAAAAATTAAGTAAATTTAAAACAAACAATTTTTTATTCACCACAGGTGAATTGAAAAAGGGGCAAAAATTTTCCGTTTATTATTTTTTTTAAAAAAAAAACAGTTAGTGTTTTTTGGGCCCTTTTGCCCAAACCCCCTTTTGTTCATTGAACGAGGGTTTTAGTAAAACTTTTAAAAAAGCCAAATTCCATATTCCACGGTTTAATTTAAAGGTGCAAAAAAAAAACTGTTAAATTTTATCAAAAAAATAAAAGTTACTGTTTTTTGACTTTTGCACACCCCCGATTGTTTATTTACGGGAGAAACTACGTAAATCTTAAAACGCAAATTTTTTATTTAGAAAAGGGGAATTGAAAGGGGTTTTGTGGGCTTTTTAAACCTAAGTTTTGTTGTAAGATGTTTGCACGTATCCATTTGGGCTGTTGTGGATTTTAATTTCAGTTCTCCCAGGGCCTTGTTTGGTTTTTTAATAATGAAGGGGTTGTTGTTCCCCCCATTTGGGGGTTTTTTAAAGGGCATCGCTCCTAATAGCGCTACTATTTTGAAAAAAACCCTTTTCCCATAGCGGGCCCCACTATCGAACCCATCGATCGATCTCGATGCCAACGCAATCGTCAACATAGTATTAAACCTTTCTGGTATCAAAAAAATAGGTTCCCCCACTGATTTTTTTAGTTGTTTTTCTTTAATTTTTATTTATTTTAGTGACCATTGTGGGCTTTTCTTTTTTTTAATGAAACGTTACGAACCCTTTTTTCCCAAAATCTGTTCATGGGCTGGGGCCCTTCCTTGGGGGCTATTTTGCATTACATTTCCCCATTGTCTAAAAAAATAATTCTACAATACCTGAAAAAAATTAGAAAATTGATCAGTTTTCCTCTTGATTCTTCTCACTCTTCTACTTGTCAGCAGTTAATTCTTCTTTACATATCTGGTTATCTACGTGTTATATAGTCAAACCTAGTTTTTTTTTTGCTTTGGGTTTCATTTTTACATATATGATTTTTTCCTTTCATTATTAAAAAAAAACAAATCAATTTTATCTGCAAAAGACAATGGAACCCGGAAAACAATTTTTTTGATCAAAGCCCCTTTTGCTTTGTTGGGAAAGGGGTTTAATGGGGGCCTTAAAAGGACATGATCATGTACACAAGATTGCATTTTTCGTTTTTTCAAATTTAAATACTTTATAAATTTTGGGGGTTTTTCAAATTTAAAATTCAAGGGCAATTTACCCTTTTCTGTGAATAGAATAGTTATACAGAATAGTAGAAATGTATGCTAGGTAACCGAGTCTTTGCTGTCTTCATATTGCACGTGGTTCTATATTTAACATTATAGGGTTTTTTCCCCCCCCAATTAAAACCCTGTTTAAAAATTTTATAAACCTGTTTTTGCTTTTTTGTTTCGGTGAAGCTCATCCATGACAGTTGTCATTTATAAGGAGTTTTACCAACTAGATATTGCCATTTTTCTTTTGTTTTTTCACAATCCAACATTATTCTTATTTCAAGTATTTGATAACTATTTATTGTTGGGTAAATTAATTCAATAAGTCTTATATACTGTGGAACGTCATAAAAAATTTACCAAAAAAAAAAACAGGGGGGAATAACAAAAATTGGGAATATTTTCCAAGGGGGAAAAAAAATTTTTATGCCAATTTTTATTTAAAGGTTTTAGCCCAAAATTGTTTGGCCCGAGATAAAAATTTCCTGCAGCAGGTTGTTTAAACTCGAAAACAAAAACCCCAAAGGGCAATTTAAAAGGTTCCACAGTTTGATAAATTAAAAAAATTAAAAAAAAGCTTTGTGTCATTTATATGTAGAATACTAAATGAACAGTTTTATTTCTATAAGAGGCAATTACTATAGGTAGAGTAAAGTTCATATTGTTAAACAACATTTTTTTTTAATTAGAAGGGGATAGAAAAATGGTCACGCAATGGCATAGTTTCGCCCGCTTTCATAAGGGGGGTTGAAAAAATTTTTGGGCTTTGCAAAGTTATGACTAAGGGGGTTTTCCCCCAAATACGTTTAGCAGTTCCCTTCGTCCTGTGCCATTTGCCATAAGCTTTTAATGAGTTATCAAAAAAATCATTTTTTCCATTGGATTGCTGGATCAATTTTCACATTTTCTTAGTCTATTGTGGATCCGTGCAATCCAGACTACAGTAGTGGTGAGTTGGCTAAATTTTCTTTTTTGTAATGCAGAGCCATACCTTACCTGACAATTATAGACGCCTGGGGTGGCTATAAACAGTAGCAACTGTGACTAAATCGGTGTTCTGGGATACCACAAAGGTTCAGCACTGAGCCCTCTTTTTAAAATATTTATTAATATTCTCATTGAAGACTTAGGACGACATGTCAGAAAAGAGGCGCTTCCACGGCAGTTCTAAGGCGCATTAAATATTAAATGCAACTGAAAAAAAAACCGTCAAAAATCTGGCATTTTTATGTTTTTATACATATTTAATGCGCCTAATTTAATTTACAAAAAAAGGCGCATGGCATATAATTTCTAGCATATTTGATGCGCCACTTAGGTCATTCAAAGTATCAAATCGCCTTTTTTTGGTGAAAAACCTTCATTTATATAGAGAAAACGGTGTCAACAGCTTTTTGGTGCAAAATACACTAAAAATAATGGTGCAGCCCTAATGGGACATGTCACTCTTAGAGTAGAGAGGACATTTAGGGTTACAGGGGGATTTAAGTTGGAGGCTTGAGTGGAGAAATGGAAAATAAAGTTTAATGTGGAAAAATGCAAGATCATCCACTTTGGATCATGGAAACAAAATGGACAATAACACTCTTAATATTATGATATTTGGAAAGAAAACTACAACTGAAAAGAACTTGGGGATACTGGTGGAAAGAAGTCTTAAATTTTAGTATGCGGGCCGACAGTTTGGCCAAAGCCAAAAAAGCAGGGTTTTTAACAGAAAAGCAAAGAACTAATGACAAAAACTAATTACCTATACAAAACCCGAAGGACGGGTGCGCTGAAGTGGTTGCAGAGAAGGGTGACCAAGTTGCTTAGTTGAATAGGTGGATTGCAATACCAAGACAGGCTATCAAACTTTGGGTTACTTGGCTTGGAAAAGGGCAGCTTCAAGGTGCTTTCATTACCATAAACAGATCTATGAATGGACAGTACAAAGCTCTCTTACATGAACTCTTTAGACTTATGCCTTTAACAAAGACAAGAGGGTATTCTCTATGACTAGAAGAAAAAAGGGTTTGACCTCTCACAGACGAGGATTCTTTAAGAGTGGTGAGACTATGGAACTCATTGCCACAAGCGGTTGTGGTGGTAGTTTCATTAACCAAGGTCAGGAAGGATTTAGATGCCTTTATTAAAAAAAAAAAAACAGAATACTACAGGTTATGTGCTCTCTGGAGAAGGGATGCTAATCCAGGAATTATTCTGATTGCCATATTCAGAGTCTGGAGGAACTGTTTCCTCTTGCATGGAGCACTTGGAAGCTGCCTCATAGGAGTTTTTGCTTTCCTCTGGATTAACACAGTAGAGTTGTAGGTTGACCTCAATGGACCTGTGTCTTTTTCCAATCTTATCTACTATGTTGTCTAGAGTCGTGATGAAGTCACCAGTGAATTGGTGTCTCAGTTCGGATTGTAACAGGCGACATGGGAGTTCCTGAGATAGTGAGCAGCTATACCCGAGCTGTTGATCCTGAAATCCTGTGGGTTGGTCACTGCCATTCCATCATCTTGACCTGCATTGGGCTGAGGCCAGGATTAGGAATGATGAAACAGAGCATATATTTTCACTAGTGGGGTCTCTGGCACAGCAAGCACTAGGAACTGCTTCCTGGAACAAATGTGTTGGGCTGAGTTAGCCTCTTGGTAGCTTATTATTGTAACCAGAGCCTGATTTAGTATCAACCCATGTGCCAAACTATCATTCATTAATATAGGTTGTTCTCATAGACAGTATCTATTAAAGGGAATCTGTCACATAGATTATACCCCCATGGTCAGACCCGCGTTCCACACTGTGTCTTTTTTTCTGTAGAGCAGCATTTTAAAGAGCTTTTAAGCTCAAATCTTATTATAAAAGGGTGTTAGCCCCACCCACCAAAGGTTATCCCCGCCCACTGACAGTTATTGACATGTTTCTACCTATTCAAAGTAATAGGTTTGTCAGTTGAGGTAGGCAGGGGTGGCTCAGGGGGCAAGTTTTGAAAAAAACTGACTCTTTGAAAAGATCTTTAAAGACCCCCCTTCTGGCTGAAAAATGCAGATTTGACATTAAAAACACGAAAAATCCATCATCTTACAGAATAAAAGGGGCACATGCTGGAAACAGCAGGCTGACACGCTTTTTCGCCCTCGCACGGGGGGCATGGTCTATGTGACAGGTTCTTTTTAAGCTGTGTGCCGTAATTCATAGACTGGAAATACCTTGCTGTGATCTTTAGGGGGTGCTCACATCTTTTTTTTTTTTTAGATACGTATTTGGGTACGTTTTTGAATCCAGACACGTATCAAACAACGCTCAGCATGATTTGCATTGATTTCAATGTAAAACACGTATCGTTGTCCAATGTTTTTTTTCAACGGTTCGGAGTGTTTAAAAAGAATCTGATCAAAGAATTGACACATTTTACACATCTGTCACCCTATTTAACACTATAGGGTACATTTCTGCTACACAGAAAACGTATCCAAACGCGCAGAACACTTTGGGTACTTTTTTTTTTTTACATAGTTTGTCAGGCTGAAAAAAGACATACGTCCATCCAGTTCAGCCCATTTGTCCAGTTCAGCCCATTTATTTGGATATATTTTGAGCAGTGCTTTTCAATACGTTTTCTGGATCGAAAAACGTATTAGAAAACACTGTGTGAACATACCCTTAGTCACTGTTGTCATAGTAACTGCCAAACCTTTTGCCTTAAGAGACTCTGTAACACATTCTTGTACCCACTTGTAAGTAACCATCAAGCTTGTATCTATTGTGCCTCATTGAAATGAAGTTATATCCAGTTACTACTGTATGTCTGCCTCTTCACTGTGCCACCCTTGAGTGGGGCCCCAAATAGGGTCAAGAGTCAC
The DNA here is from genome assembly GCA_025379985.1 of Phyllomedusa bahiana. NCBI lineage: Eukaryota > Metazoa > Chordata > Amphibia > Anura > Hylidae > Phyllomedusa > Phyllomedusa bahiana. The sequence continues at coordinate 15,348 of JAODAL010050303.1, forward strand.
ATATTAAACTGACCCTCTAACATGCAGCCACCACTATGGTGAGATTACTACATATGCATTCATGCTTACATTAAATTCAGTGGAAGCTATGTATTCAAGAGCTCCAACACCTAAAATTTAGTATATTGAACCTTTATTCTTATCTTGCATAAATAAAAAAAAATACTAATAGTAAAATTTTTTATAAATACCCCAAAAACAATGTAGCACAAACAGGCTCAGATTGGCCCATAGGGAAATAGGGAAAACTCCCAGTGGGCCCTTGAGCATGGTAGACCTGGAGTTGGTTTTTAACTGCATATACATCCTCAGAAGAGGCAGAAAAGCAGAGAATGTGAGGCAAAATGCAAGAGTATAGAAGGCCTGTACAGTTATTTACAGTAGCTGTCGGGTGGGCCCCGAAAATAAACTCCACCGGTGGACCCAAAAACAACTCAACTTGTGGGCCCCTAGAATCAACTCCACCTGTGGGCCCTTTGCACTCCAATCCGAAACTGAGCACAGGTGTGTAGTTCACTTACTGAATAAGGTGTGGAACCCATGTTGTTAAAATATTCCACCGAGCTATATGCGAGTATTTATGAACACCTTTACAGATCATGGCCCACGAGTACCATTGCTGTTTAAAAGTTAGACAGCATGATCTTAGACATTCTAAAAATGCACCAATAAATTAGTGTAGCTTTCGAATTGTCTTACTTTTTGGCCTATTTTCCATGCCAGAATTTCGACCCAAATTAGGTGTAGATTTTGGCACAGCATGTCGCACAGTAGCCGCACACCATTTCCAAATAAGCTACGAGTAAGCTGTCTATAGAGACAAAAAGAAAGATTATAACTCACCACATGAGTATTGTGATTGCTGTTTGTACCTTGCAACACTGGATTAACAAATAAATCTACTTTTCTTGCGCACGTTACCGCTGGTTCCTGTTCATCTGTGCTATATTTGTACAAGTAAGCTGGTTTTAAAGCCATAATAAATGTGTCTGAGACATGCTGCGCCAAAATTATGCTACTTTTTGAAGCATTTTTAGACCCTTTTTCTGGTTTAACTACCTTAGTAAATGCTGGCTATGTGTTCAGAAATATGAATATGGTGATCTCTTTAAGTGAAGGAAATAGAATATGAACATTGATACAATACATGGAACAGCCATTGGAAGTGCTGGAGGATTGGAGAAGCCTCAAAATCTACATGATACATTATTTTTTTAATTAATATAGTTGCGTTATATGCCACATGGATTGCCATTATTCACTTTACTCCCTGTCCTCTTTTAGGCTCACATCTAGAGGAAACCCATGCAAACACAGAGAGAACTAGTACTTGAGTTTTACTGGACTTTGAAATTGGTAATTTTGTTTGTTTTTTTTAAAAGACTTTTGTTGACATAAAAGGGACTAAACAGATGTAAACTATGTCATATTTGAATATATAGTTTAAAGTGTTTTCTACTTTTTCATAAATATCCCGAAGCTAACAGATCACATTTAACAACACTCTGTTCTCTATTAAAACTAATGGTGCAGACACATAAAATAGATCTAATAAGTACTTCTGCTCAAATGTGCAAAGCACACTTTCTACTTACATTTTTTATTAATTTGTACTAAATGAAGTTTGGTAGGAGAAATTACAGAACTTCCTTAAAATCCACATTGCGTAAGTACATATGATTGTTCACTGAATTGTATTCAGTATATTGTATATTTTTTCTGGATAACAGTCAGTTTAGCTACACTACTTCCCCAGTATAGTTCATGTAGGTTAGTAAACTAGTAATATATGTAAATCCATAATGCACATCAGTTATTACTTTCCCATGTCAAATTCAAAATAGTCTGCATTTTGAAGCAATAATAAACAGGATCCAAATTAGTTTGCACATCCATATTCAGACTGCTGGCAGGTACTGTATTGGTGCCAAGACATGTGTCTCGAAATAGCTAATTAACTTTCCAGCTGCAGCAGCTTTTGGATCAGAGTAATATGTGAGCTTGTTGATAAAAATGCAATACACAAAACTAAGGAAACATAAGCTGCTCTATTACCACCATCTAGAAGAAGATAAAGTTATTCCATCATATGCTTCTAGTTTTCTGGCCATAATTTACAAACTAATAGAACTTTAAGCATTATATTTATCTCTATTGTTTGCAGCAACATGTTGTATATAATCTTTTATACTAAGACTGTTTTTACTATAGTGTTATATAGAACATGGACATTTTGTCAAATTTTCTATCTGGAGTGGATTTTTTTTTTTTGGAACTGAGCTCATAGATGGTGGCTCCCAGTTTAGCATCCTCTTTGCTTAACCAAAGTGAAGAGATGGTTACAAAAACATCTCTCAATCTAGTGGAGCTGTCATGTTTTACACAGACAACCTGTTCATTTTGAATGGGCATTTACATGTACCTCTTCCACGACTGCAGAAATATAAACACAGTCAAGTTTCCCCAAAAAATACAGCTGAAAACCCTTCTAACAAGTAGGCATAATCCAATGTAGTTGCTTCCACTCTCTTAGTAAGACTATGTAATCACAACAAACGTCTTTCTCCTCTTCTCTCTGTCTGCTCTCCCTTGTAAATTGTCCCTGTAAAACATGCTTTACCTGTTTGCTATACTCTATTACGTACAAAAGTATTTAATAAATATCTAAGTTTTTACTTATAACAGGTTTGAGGTGTTTTAGAAATATTTTTGTGTGGTCTCTTTGATACCCCATTTTTTTTTTTGTTTTCATAACGTTTTCAAGTTTCATTTTTTTAATTTTTTTTTAAGGTGGTTATGCCTCAATTAATCTTTTATCCTGTTCTCTATTAATATTGAATGGTTGTATTTGTGTTTTAGTTTTGTCTTAAATATGTGCTTTGTGTTGTAAAACTCGGTTAATCACCAACTTTTCCTCTTTTTTGTGCTGGGGCACTGTTACTTTTTGTTTTTTAATCCCTTACTGACAATATGTATTTTAACATCAGGGGCTGGTAAGGTTCTATGTCCCTGATTATCGGCAGATGAGGGGTGCCACAGTTGCATTTCCCTTTGCTCCCAATTTTTAAAACACCCTTCTACACTGTTTATAAAATACAGAAGGGTGTAATGACAATTGCACCCCCTATTGGTCAAGTACCCTTAGGGGGCTCGAAGTGAAAGTAAAAAAAAAAAAAATGTTTAAATGTATAAAAAATATTAAATATTCAAATCACATTTATCAAGGCAGTTGCGCCACAATTTGGTACGCATGTTATCAGCACATTTATTATTCTTTAAACCCCTTTTTCCCTTTAGGGGGAATTTTGAATGTTGGGGTGCCCGGAGTTCTAAATAGTTTTTAAGGAGTGTAGAATGCGCCAAAATTTAATAAACCCGTTCTTCTGAGGTATAATACGGCGCAGTTGTCCCAAATACGACAAGTCAGGCTCAGCAGCCCCCCCTTTAAATCGGCGGGCTTTTAACTGTTTATGCCTGGGTTTGATCAAAGAAACATAATGGCAATTCTATAAAATGTGGTGTGACACGCCCCTATTCTTTGGCGCATTAAAAAGTGTCTTTGGCCCATTACAAAGGCACTTGTCATTTTACAAAAAATAAAAAATGACACACAATTTGTATCACCACATCTGTAGAAGTTCGATGTTTTAAAATATGACATTTATCCTATCTGATGAAAAACACTAAAACTGCAGTTTTTGGTCACTTCACCTCACCTAAAAGATGTAATAAAAAGTGATCATTTTTTTTAGCCAAAAGTTACCAAAAAAAAAGTTGCTTCACCCAAAAAAAATGTCCCTCCCTTTGTCCATAGGTGAAAATACAAAAAACTTATCGGTTGCAGAAAAAGGCGCTGCGCCACAATTTAAGAAATGGAAAATTTTGATTTTTTTTAAACAAAAAAACAAATGAAAACCCCATTTCTGGAATCCATAAACCGCAAGAATCCCAAAAAACACATATTCTCGAAAATAACACAGTAAAAAAAAAAAAAACACAAACCGTACAAAACTTTTTTCCATTTACAAATTAGATTTTTTTTTGAGTTTCCCATTATATTTGTCACAACCCCAACAGGGTGGACCACGGGGCCCCCGCAGGATGGTGTAACCCACGCCGGGGGAAGGGAAATCTAAGAGGCCCCCGGTTTTCACCAACCCCGCCTCAAAGGGGGGGGATGTGCGCGGGGGGTCTACCAGGGTTCCCCCTGACTGACTTGTTTGCGGTGACAGCGAGGTATACGGGTGAAAAGAATCGTCAGGCAGGCTCGAAGTGGGGGGAACAGCAAAGGTCAGGGCAGGCGGCACGGTTCGTGGTCGTGGACAGGCGCAGGTCAGGGCAGGCGCAAAGCGGGGTTTTAGGAACGGAAGAAAATGGTACGGTACACGGAAAGTCGGGCCCAAGGCTAGTAACGCTTTCAAAATAGGCGAAAATGGCACAAAGTGAAAGGGGCCCCCAGGAAGGGCAGGCTTAAAATTTTGGGGCAGTGCCGGCAATAGCCAATTCCCGGTACACTGGCCTTTAAAATTTCCACGTGCGGGCGCCGGCGCCTTAGATGTCGGGGGGAGCGCGCGCCGGGAGTGAGACCGAACGGAGCGGGGCCGGGGGAAAAGTAGGAGGAGTGGGGCCCGGCCGGGTGAGCGGCCCCCCGCCCGCAACGGGGGCGGTCCGCTGTGCGGGCCCGGGGACCCCCCCCGGGGGGGGTCCCCCACCCGTGACTGTACCCCCCCTTCCCTCCCCCTCTTTCTGGCGGGGGAATTCTGAATTATGTCCCATCCAATTTTGTTCTCTGGTTCCCAGGCCTTCCTCGGGAACCGAACCCCCCCAGTAAATGAAAAAAAAAACCGTTCCTCTGAAGTCTTCTGTCTGAATTCCTTTACCAAAAGAATGGGGGGGGTTACGCCTCAGGGGGGGGAGAAGTCCCAAAAAGCGTTTAAAAGGACGACCGGTTTTAGCGGGGAGACAGGGAAGGGAGTTCGGGACCCCATGTGGGGGGAAGGGGGAGTTGTATGCTACTGGGTTAATCGCTTGAGCCCCTCGAATGGCCCCAAACCCGGGGGACCCGCTTATGCTGGGGGAACCCTTGAAACGTTATATTTAGGAAAACCCAAACCCCTTGTAAAGGGGGGAAAAGGTTGGCGGAGGCTTCGCTTTTTGTCGGCTTGAGCCTTGGTGCGGGCGGGCGGGGATACGAATGGTGAGTCTGTCCCAGATACTGTCAGGTCCTGGCCCGCTTTTCCACAGCAGGGACTCCGGGGGCACAAAAAAGGGGGGGGGGTGGGCGGGGATTCCCCTAACAAAAAAGAAAGGAGCAGCACCAGCGACCCCGAGTCCAATGGTTATACGAAAACTCGGCCCAGGGCAACAAGCGGCCAAAAAATCCTGGCGGGGGAGACAAAGTGGCCGGGTAGAAACCCCTGGGTCGGTTTACTCTCCTACCTCCCCTTGGACTGGGGGGGGTGGGCCCAAAAAAAAAAAGCCCAGTTTCATTTGTAGTTGGTTACAGAGGGGAGCGCCAAAATCTGGAGACAAATTGAACCCCGGTCGGCACATGTGCTGAGGGAGCCCCTGCACCCAAAAAAATATGAAGAAAAAATGGGAGGGAAAGGGCAGGAGCAGGGGTAGCCCCGGGGCAGGGGAAAAAGGGACATCGTGGGGAAAAAAAGGTCAGAAACCCACCCAAAACCGGTTTTTCCCAGCGGGGAGGGAGACCCGTGATAAAATCCATGGCCACGGGGGCCCCAAGGAAGCTGGGTATAGGTAGAGGGCAGGAGCAGACCTCGGTTTGGACGGGGGGAGACTTGTTCCGGGCAAGGAAGGAGGCCTCCACGAACTCACACTCCTGGGCTAGGCTGGGCCCCAGTAAATCGGGAGATGAGAAGCAGGACCTCTGTACTCCTGGGTGCCCCCATAGGGGAGCAATCCCCCCATGACAAAACTTTTTCCCGAAGACTGGAGGACGTATGTCTTGCCGGGGGAAGAAGCTTTGTAGGTCTACGGGTGGGGGCGGGGTGAGCCTTCTGGGGAAAAATGTCCCGGGGAGTGGATCATCCCAGTCACATCCAAGACGGGGAAGGGCGTGGGCCCTTTGACATTTGTCCCAGGGCGAAAATGAATAGAAAAATTAAAACCGGGAAAAGAAGAGAGACCAACAGACCTGGGTGGTTTTAACTTTGGGGGCAAGTCTGGAGAACACAGATTTTTTTAGGGTCGGTATAATGTGACAGGGTGGGGAGCCCCTTTTCCAGGAGGGTATCCCCCATTCTTCCAGTGCCCCTTTGATGGCCAGCAAATTTCCGGTCGCCCAATAGAGTTATTCCTCCAGCAGAGGAAAAACTTTTAGAAAAAGAACCCCAAGTGAGGGGGTTTGCCTTTTGGGCCCTTTCTGGGAGAGTTAGGCCCTTTCCCAGGGGGCGTCGACCTCGGAAAAAAATGGTTGTTCGTATCGGGGGGGGAGACACTGGCGCAGAAAGGCGAAGGGACATTTTAACTTAGAGAAGGGTTCCTTGCCGCTGGTGGGGCCCAAACTTTTTGGATTTGCGTTCTTTTGGTTTTTTTAAACCACTTGGGAGCACCACAGGAAAATGTGGGATAAAAATTGCCTGTAATGTTGGCGAACCCCCGGAACTTTGGGATGGCTCGGGACCCACGGGCCGGGCCATGTAGGGCGGCAGACAAATTCGCGGGGTCCATCTGAGGCCCTTGTCAGAAAAATTTAGTAGCCCGGGAAAGAAAGGAGCCCCCTGCTGATGAAAAATGGCACTTCTCAAGTTTTGGCGTAAAAAGGCGGTTGGCCCTTTAGACGTTGGGGACCGGCGCACCGTAACTTGAGGGATTCAAGGTCGGGGGGGAAAACCGAAATCTCAAGATAACAACACGCATGGTACAGGAGGTCCGGAAAATTTCTTGACGAAACTTGGAAGACGGGCCGGGGGATTGCAGAGCCCCAAGGGCATGGCCAGGTACTCGAAGTCCCGTCGCGGGTGTTGAAAGCGGCTTCCCCTCTCGCCCTCTCAATCCGTTATGAATTTAAGCCCCCCCGCAGGTCCGTTTAGTAAAGACTTTTGGCACCAAGTGACATCCAAAAAAATTCCGTGATCAAAGGCAGGGGGTACGGTTTTTACCGTGATTTGTTGAGGCCTCGTTTGTTATGCAAGGGCGCAGGTTTTCCCTCCTTCTTAGCCACGAGAAGAACCCGGCCCCAGCTGGAGGGAGGACTTGGGATAAAACCCCCCCCTTTGGGATTTCCTTGAATACGGGACCCCAGCCCAAAGGGCTCAGTACCGACAGGGGGTAAACCCTGCCACGTGGAGGAGAGTCCCGGGCAGGGGGTAATAGGACAGTTTGGGGGGGATGGGGGCAAAGTCCAGTTGCTTTTTGGGGGAAAAAACGTTGCGAAAGGTTGGGATGGTGCGGAAACCCCCTCAGAGGTTTTTTACATCCGAAGAAGCGGTAAGCACCGGGGGAGGTGCCACCAAACACGAGATGACACCGAACCCCAACTCAGGACTTCGCCCGACTGCCAATCGAGCAGGGGGCGTGGGTTTCAGCCCACTGAACCGGAGAAATGGACGAGGAGGAACGGGGTTTTACGTAAACGCAAGTCTTCCTTATGCAAACACCCCTATTTAGGCCGGGGGCCGTTCGGAACCGAATAGGGGCCTTGAGAATCTCCCACGACCCAGAGATGAGTTTAGGGGCTTTCCAGGCGGATACAGGGATTATTCTGGGAACCAGGGGCAGCGTCCCGAAATTTCGGAGCCCAGAGTCCAGGAAAGGGAATAGCCCGAAAAGGGGACCCGGGGCCTGTGCCGCGATCACGGGGGATGGTCAGGGGAGGGGAGGGCTTCACTCACCAGGGACGCCTCCCACGTATCCATTTTCACCCGTTTTCCCGGGGCCTGGGGGGAGGGGTGGGCAGGATCTGCGGGAAAAAGGTCTGCACGACATAAAGACAAAGATTCCCCAGTCTTCTGGTTAGCTCAGTTGTGACAGGTTTTGGGCCCGACCCCCTCCATGGCCTCTTCGGCGGAGGGGGGGAGGGCGACTGAGGCGGCCCTTTGAAATATTGGGGCCCGAAAGAGGAAGAGTGGGGGCTAGTTTCTCTCGTTCCTGCCGGAGTTCCTCCTGGCGTTCCGAGAAAAAAGGATGCAATCCGAGGGCAGGGAGATAAGGGGCGCTCAAGGAAGACGGGGAGTCCCGGGCGAAAAGAGCTCCTTTTATGGGGTGGGAAGGCCCTTTTCTTGAAGGTGGGCAGTCAAAGCCGCTTCATTCCAAATAAAATCGGAAAGGCAAATGGCGGAAAAAAGTCGCATAATCGCCTACAGATGATCCCTTGGCGCAGATTTAGCAAGGGGGTTCTGGCAGACGAAGCCCCCGGGGGGGTTCCCCCGAAAACGCTCCTGAACTCGGTGAAATAAGCAGGTTAGCTGTGACCGGATCGTCCCCGTCCCAGGGGGGGTAGCCCCCAAACCAGGGCTTTCCCGGAGAGGAAAAGGTTAGCAGAACGCCACCTTAGATCTTTTTGGAGGAAATTGGGTTGCCCTTTAAATCAATATGCAGGGGCATTGGGTAATAAAGCCCCCGCAGGGGCCTTGGAGTCCCCCCCCGAATTTGGGGGCGGCATAGATAGACGGAGCCCTGGACCACGGTTGGGAGCCGGAAACCGGGGGAAGCAGCGGACCCCCGGGAGGGGTTGTTGCTGCTGAACGGCAGGAGGCTCATCATGGGGAGAATTGGGTGAGTTTTTTGGGCTTTGTGAGCGAGCTGTTGTGACTGTAGGGAAAAAATGGGGGTTGGGGACGTTCGCGTCAGACCCCAAAAGGCACCTTGGCGGGATCCATGCCGGGATCTTACTGTCACAAAACCCCAAGTAGGGTGGATCCCTGGGCCACCGCAAGCGATGGTTTAAGCCACGCCAGGGGGAAAGGAACTAATAGGGCCCGGTTTTTTCACCCGAGCCCCGCCCAAAAACGGGGATGGGGATTTTGCTGCGGGGGAGTTCCCAGGGTTTTGTTACCCCCTGAATTTGACTTTTTGCGGTGACACCCAGGTATAGCGTGGTTGCAGAATGTAGGGGGTCGTTAGTCGGGGAAAAGGGAAACGGTCAGGGGAGGCGGCACAGGTTCGGGTCGTGGACAGGGCCCGGTCAGGGCGGCGGCAAGAAGGTGGGTCAGGAACGGAAACAATGGTAGGTACCGGTAAATTAGGACAAGGCTAGTAACGCTTTCAAATAGGCTGAAATGGGACTAAAACCCGGGAACGGCCCCCAAGAAGGGGAGGCTTAAATAGGGGCAGTGACCGGCAATAGCCCAATTTCCTACACTGGCCCTTTAAAAACCCCAAATCAGCGCCGCGGGCGCCTTAGATTGGGGGCGCGCGGGGAGGGCTGAGACCCCAAAAAGGAGCCGGGCCGGGGGAATAAGGAGGATCGGGCGGGGGGGGGTAGGCGCCCCCCGCCCGTAAAGGGGCGGCTTTTCCCCTCGTGCGGCACCACGGGGGGGCCCCGCGACCCGGGACGGGGGTCGCGGGCCCACCCGTGACAATATTCTATGGTAAGGTCAATTACATTACTAGACAGTACATGTCCTGCAAAATAAAAGCCCTCTCTTGGAGGTCAGGGAGAAAAAAACCTATTTGAAAAATCCATATTATTATGACCGGCTATCGGGAAAGGTTTAATCATGCTTACAAATGTTTTTATACTGTGCTGAAAATTTAGTATTTAAAAAGTGGATACTTTTTTGGATACAATTACTTTGGTCCTGATTTTTAGAAAGGGTATTTCTGTAGGTTATAATTATATTGAGCCAAAAAATTCGGGGGAAAAAAAGGTTTTTGTTTGGCAGAACTTTAGTTTTTCCGGCCCGAGCCCAACCAAATTTTTTTGTGAAATTTTGAAAAAAAGTTATTTTCGGGCGCAGGCGTTCGGCCCCCTTTTTTAGCTGCTTCCTTCATTTTTTTGGGGGCCACCAAATCGTGAACAGCACGGGGGGGGAGGAAAAAAACATACCATTGAGGTTTTAGGGATTCTTTGGCTGTTAAAATAAATTGACCGTCTTAGTTTTTTTCATGTTTTTCTTTAAAATGCCATTTCCACCTTACTTCTTATAAATACACAGTTGCCTGTGTCTGGGGTTTCCGGGCCCAGGGGGAAAAACCCCATTTAACAGCGCGTTAAACAGGAAAAGCTGCTAGTGGATTACAAGGGGACAGCTAGCTTGGGGGAATTTTATACACAGCAATATTGGGGAAATTAGGGAGTTTTGTATGATATTCCAAAAAAAATATGTTTTTAATCTATTTGCCCTTTTCAAAAATAGGGATTTAAGGCCCCCTGTTTTGTGTGAGGGTTTTCCACACGACCCCCTTTTACTGAATTGCCTAAAAAACTGTTTAAATCTATTTTGCCCTTGCAAAAAAAATAAGCTTTTAAAACACTGTGTTTGCGTCTTTGGGGGATATTCTTCAATAAAGACGAACAAATCTGACTTTTTTTTTAAAAGTATCCTTTTTGTCTTTTTCAAAAAAAATTTTTTTTTTAAAAATCATTTCTTCTTTCTAATTTTTTAAGTATCCGAAAGGTATTCTTGATGCTTTTTAGGTCGGCTGCTGTTTAAAAAACGCGATAGTCAAAATCCTATTCCCAAAAACCCCTTTTTTCAAATAATCATTTCTTCTTGCTAATTTTTTTGTGAGGTCCAGAAGGCATTTTTGCTGGTTTTGGGGTCAACGTAAAAGGGGGTGCCAAGGGTGTAATGGGGCATACTCCTGTCGTGGCCTAATCAAAAAGAGGCCCAGTGATATGTAAAAAATAGGAACTAGTAATGGGTGGGGCCCCATTTGATTTAGCTGCAATGGGGCCCTGAAAGGGTTTTTAATAGTGACTGACGGCAGCCCTGCCTACCCTGCCCCCCTCTAATACAGCCTGCAGCTGAACCCCTTTTCCCCCGTTGGGATGTTTTGTTTGCCCCCACTTTACAACTTTTTCTTGGGCCTGGTGAAAAAAGTTAGGGGGGGGTCCTGCCAGTTACCTGTGCCTTTTCCCCAATACCGGTTTTTTCTTCTTATGTGCAAGGGGGCCCCTGCATTGCTAGCTGTATGCTATAGCTATGGTCCTATCTTTTCAGTTAGCATTAAAAGGAATGAATAATTTTAGCCTGTAAAATTTTTTTTATTGACTCTTAGAGCCAAATTTTCTTCACTAAGTTTTTCCACTTATCCATTTTATGTTATGGATTAATTGCAAAATTTTCCTCACCTGTTTTGGGTAAAAAAAAATTAACCAGAACATCTCCTTTGATTTAATGGGGTTTGAGTTTGACCCGAACTTCTCAAAACTCGAGGTTCTACTTGAACTCAAACTTTTTAGGGTTTGCTCATCACTAGTTATAACACATAATAGGCTTTACTTGTTTTTGTCGAAGTTGTTGGCATTTGCTGCAGAGTATTAGCCTGCGAGCCAAAGAGACCACTGATGTAAAAGTATAATCTTAATTTATAAATTGTTATATATACAGAAGTGCATAAACAAAAAAAATTTGGGTCTCAAAGGGTCCTAAGTAATTTAGGGGCCCAGCAGGAACACCAGCATCCATATCAACAGATCCCTTGTTAATAAAATTTGGTCAGGGTCTCTAACAGGAGTACTGTGAGTACTTCCCTAAAAGCACCCCTGTGGATTTTAATCTTTGCAGGATTGGGGTGCGTGGGGCCCACCAATTGAGTTCATTTCTGCTGCTGACCCTACAACTACTCCACATGACTGTACATGGGACTCTAGCACTCTGCCTCTTGGTTTCTGTCTCTTTTTTTCTGTCTTTCTCCCTGAAAAACCACCCCGGCCTTTATGCCCCGGAAAAGCCCGAGGTTTTCCCGCTCCCCCATTGGGGCCGTCCCAAACTGAGGTAAAGCAAGGATTTGCAAGGGAAATAATTGCAAATGCATTCATCTAGGTTCCATTGTAATAACCACATTTCAATGCTTTTATTGGATTGTGATATATAAAATAAATGTAAATAACTAATATACAAGTGTGATTAAAAATAAAAAAAACTTTTTTTTTACAAAAAAACATTTAATGGAAGTAAGGTAATTTCAGAAAAAAAAATGTTTTCCAAAAGAACTAAGCTTGTTTGCTGAAATACCCTACTCA
>JAODAL010050304.1:0-27499 GCA_025379985.1 Phyllomedusa bahiana
AAACGGCCTGTTCTATGTAAAACGAGGTCATGTGATTTTCCAGCCAATCGCAACCATACACATCCCAGTCATGACGTCGCACACACATGTCACCCTGCTCTATTCTGTAATCTGATTTGCTGGCCGCCAAAATTACAGGAAGCGCCGAAAAGGCGCGATCTTAATAGATGATGCTCAGATTTTAACCTTAATTATCGCATGATCTGGAAAATTCGATCACCATAAAAACCTTGCCGATTTCAACTTTGTCGATCAAAATCGCTCAACACTAGTAACAATATATAATTATGCATGCACATTTTGGCATACAAGAATCCTCATTGGTAGTATAAAGGAGTTAAAATAATTTTAGGGTTAACATCCTCTTTAACAGATTTAAATAGAACACTGTATACTTTGTTTTTCAGGTAATCAGGTAAACGTGCATAGTGAGTTCTCTGCTTGGACACGTTAATAGAAATATAGATATAATAGGTAATTCTAATTGTAGAATGTAAGTGCTGCATTGTTTATGAAAAATCTACCTTTACTGTTGATCATGGCACTGCTCAGCTGATTTTGAGCCATAAAAAGTGTATATATCTAAAAAAGACGATCGCGCTCTGTTCGCTGTATAAGGTGCCAACTTAATCACAAGCAGTCCCCAAATAATCAAATTCCAAAATATGCAACCCCCATGCAAATAGTATAAAACAGTGTAAAACACACCTGTAATAGTGCAACCACTTCCCCCAGAGATTCTCACTGGATGCTCACATCAGCCAGGAACCTCGCGCTAATCCAGGTTTCTGTCCACTTCAATCTTCAGTTGGTGGATTTGTCAGAAATAATATATAAAAACATACAAACAGTGTGGTGTGTTCACCGCTAATACGCTCCGGCCGGCAGCGTGCGGGATCCACACATACAGGCTAACAGACCCTGATGAAGGAGATCGTTATTCTCTGAAACGCGTAGGTCTTGTATGCCTGCTCGGCTTTCGTTAGCTACAGCCTTAGTGACGTCACTCTAGTTTGTTAGCCTGTATGTGTGGATCCCGCACGCTGCCGGCCGGAGCGTATTAGCGGTGAACACACCACACTGTTTGTATGTTTTTATATATTATTTCTGACAAATCCACCAACTGAAGATTGAAGTGGACAGAAACCTGGATTAGCGCGAGGTTCCTGGCTGATGCGAGCATCCAGTGAAAATCTCTGGGGAAGTGGTTGCACTATTACAGGTTTGTTTTACACTGTTTATACTATTTGCATGGGGTTGCTATTATGGAATTTGATTATTTGGGGACTGCTTGTGATTAAGTTGGCACCTTATACAGCGAACAGAGCGCGATCGTCTTTTTTATATATATACACTTTTTATTTCTATTAGAGGATTGCAGCAGGAGATTTCCTCTGACGATCTTTGTGCAGCTTGTTCCCTGAAACATCTGGCACTTGTATCTAAAGTAGTAGTTAGTTTGATTTTGAGCCATATATAACCTTCAAGGCCAGATTTCAGATGGACATTAAGGGACTGTAGCATCAATTCAACTTCTGGCTCCTGTTATGTTCTATTAAGGCTGGATCTAAACAGTATAGTTAATATATTATCGGAAATTCAGCAGTATTTTAACCTCGCCACACTGCAGTTTTTGGCATGGGTTTACACTAAAATCTGCTGTCGGATTTCCTGTTGGCCCAGTACATTGGGGCTATGGGAATCTGATAGGAAAACAGTGGAAGATAGAACATGTTCTATCTTTTACCAGACTGGTTACTGTTGGATTTTCGATGGATTTTAAATACTGCATCCACCGAAAATCCGATCATAAACTGTGTAGACATAGCCTAAGGCATTTGGATATCAAAGCTGGGGGAGTCCCCATTTGCTTGACTCAAGTTCACTAGGTAAAAGTCTAGCTTTCCATAGCTTTTGCCGGTAAAACCATGTAGTCGGGGGCTTACACAAGAATAAAAGATGTAGAGGGTGGAAAGATCATCCTTGCACTCTTAGGGCTCGTCCCCACGGCACAGAGCTAATACAGTTCAGATTATCCGACCGGTATTTGCTCTGTTTTGCGGCCTTGTATATGGCCGCAGGGGGGCGGCTTTTGTCCGCTGTTTGTGGAGAAAAGCCCTCCACCTTAGCATAGACTTGTTCATATTCCGCCTGAAAACTTGGCGGAAGAATGAACATGTTCTATGTTTTTCGGACCACTGGTGGTCCAAGAAACAGTCCGGTGGAAAACCCGTGCAGTGGGGACTGCTTCACAGGTTTTCCATAGAGGTCCATGTAAAAGTTTGACAGATGGTTTAGAGACAGTTTTCAAAACCGAAAACTATCTGTAAAACTGTCCAAAAACCCTTGCCGTGGGCACAAGCCCTTACTTTTCTTGACTCATAACCACTGCCCACCTTCTCAGGCTTAATACATTTACAATCTAAATATAATTCTGTCATGCCAGGTCATCTGCTGGTGAAAGGAGAACATTATTTTGAAGCTTGTCACCCTTTAAAAAAATGACAGAAAAACAGGACATTATTTACTTAACCCCATAACTACTGCGCACCGTCTTTTGGTGTTAGCTGGTGCGGGCCGTTCGACTGCAGCGACGTCTTTTGGCATCGTTGCAGTCTTCAGGGTTTGTGGCTCCCAGCGCCGCAGCTGTGCTGGGATCGGGGCTGTACTACACAGTCCTGATCCCAGAACATCTCCTGTGAGCACCGGAGAGCAGAGGAAGCCTCCGTATCCCGGTGCTTTAACCCTTTGATTGCGGCGGTGTGTTACTGCAGTGCAATCAAAGGGTTTCCCCTGCTCTGTCAGGTGATCAGAACACCCGGTGAGCCGACAGAGCCCAGGGTACGGCTGAACAGTCAGCTCTGGGGACCTTGAGTAGCCCCAGATCTGTCTGTGTATGAAGCCAGTTACCAGGACACACTGTGTGCTGTCCTGATCACTGCCTGTGTCAGACTGACACAGATTATAATGTATTAGCATATATGAATATGCTAATACATTACCAAGTGTAAAAAAAAAATAAAAAAATAAAAATTAAAACAGTTCTCCCTTCAGGGGATTAAAAAAAAAAAAAAGTAAAAAACATAAAAAGTGTAAAAAAAATGAATACAAAAATAAATAAAATAAAAATAAATATTTAATAAAAAATAATTGTGCATACATTACACACAAAAAAAACACCTACACATATTAGGTATCCACACGACCGTAACAACCTGTAGAATTAATTTAACAAGTTATTAAGTGTGAAATGTGAATGGTGTAAAAAAAAATGTAAAAAAAATAAATCTGCAATTATTTATAAGTGAACATAAACTATTCCCCCATAAAGTACAACTTGTCTCGAATAAAACGAGGCCCCATACAACTGCATCATTGAAAAAATAAAAAAGTTACAACTGTTAAAACGCAAGGAGGCAAAAACGAAAAAAAATTTCTGGTCATTAACTACTTTTTAGGCCTGGGGCTTAAGGAGTTAAAAACACAAAAACAAGGCCATACTTACAGCTCAATAACTGAACAATGAACTAATGCCAGTAGAATGCAATATAAGTCATTATGCTACCTGGGAGAAATTTAGCAGGTGCAGATAACTAACGACCAGCTGTTTGCACACACATCCACTTGAGGGGCAACTGCCCAGTAAAGAACTGCACATTAGATAAGTACTAGTTCACACCAGTATGCAGAAAAGCCACAAATCCATTCAGGGGAGATTGCACATATGCAAAATTACTAATAAACAACCTACTATCTATGAGTGAGGGGGAAAGGGGAAGTTGGTTGCTAGTATTACAATTGTATATAGATAAGGGTTATATAGGATGCCAGTCATATGGTTATGTGTGGTACACCTTGCTGTATTACAACCATTTGATGACACCCTTACTTATGTGTTGAAAATATGCTTGATAACCAGCTCAATCAATAATACTCCAACACATAATACTGCATACTGGAAAATATCAAATATGAGATATTATTTGTTATTTTGGCCAAAGTATGCCAGCTTGCAGCCTAATGGTAAGGGTCCTCATTGCCTTATCTATTTGCAATCTATATGCAATGTAGTACTAGCAATGGATGATAGGTGTGTGAGTGGTTATTTATCATTATTTTTGCGTCTGTGCAAACAAACTCCCTTGTATGATATTGTGGCTTTTCTGCATACTTGTATGAACTGGTATTTATTTAATAAGCAGTTTTTACTGGGAAGTTGCCCTTCAAATGGACGGGTGTGTGAGCAATTGTTCACTAGTGAGCTGCACCTGTTACATTTTTCCCATTTAGTACTAGAGCTTATATTGCCTCTTCCTGGGGATAGTTATGTGTCCAGCCATTGAACTGTAAGTATAGTCACCCTTTACCAACAGATGTCTGACATCTTTACATATAAACTACACTTAAGTCAAAGAAGAGTGGAAAGAATTTTCACTATCACATTGTTGTAGACTGAATCAGCCTGTCCTACTTCCTTACCACTTTTTGAAAAAAATGAAGCAGAAAGGGTCAGTGTGTGTATGTGTATCACAGTATGTACAGTATATGTGTGTGAATGCATGTATATATTGCATGTGTATTGATGTGTGTCATACCAAGTGCTATTATAATAAAACCACAAAGAACTAGGTGAAGGGGTGCATGACTGTGGAAGGGGAGACTTTGAACGCTTTTAGTAATTATTGAATATATGTAATTGGGTGGTTTTATGCTGGGATGATTCCCCTTTTAGAGGTAGAGGAGTATCTTAATGAGGATTGTCTTACAATTGTGAGGGTGGGGTTTTTGAAGATAGGTAATTGCCTGTTTCATGTCTCATCCTCTTTCTCTCACGCGATGGAATGGAAGAAACTTCCTGCCCTTCCGCCCTTACCTTGATTTTATTGTAAAATTGTTTTTTTGATAATTTTTAACTAATCACCCTGTTGGATTTTGGTTTATGAATTATTAAAACAAATTAACCTGTCTGTAGAATGTCTGTATACATTTGTTACCTTGTAAAAATTTGGAGATATCATATTCAGTTTTATTTGGTGTAACCCTCTAAGCCCAAGGGAGGGCAATCCTCCACCCATGGTTCCCTAAAGGCTTCCTCCACAAGGTTTTTTTTCTCTGCTTAGTGCAGGAGGATAACTCTTCATGAGTTGGGGGTTTAGGGCCTTCTTTGGAGTTTGGCCTGACTTTAGTTTTAAATATTATTTTACAGGCCTTGAAAAGAATATAAATATTAAAAATAAAAAAATAAAATAAAAAAATAATAAGCTTATTTTTTAAGATCTGTCATGGCTATAGTGTTGTGGTTGGGGAGTTAGGTGGAAATTGCAGGCAAGTTATGGTGGACCAATTTTAACTAATAAAAATCGTTAAACTTAATGGTGGAGCTTTGGAGGCCTGAAATTTGGGGTAATGGTCTTTCAGGGCCAGCTTGGCTGTAGATTGAGGATCTTTGGTGGGGTCACTGGTGTCCTAGAAGCGTGCTGGCTTTGCTAGAATGTCAGGCCAGAACATGTCGCCCCTTGATTACTGTCTCACCGGTTGCTGTATGGCAGGCAGCTGGGGGATCTCAAGGTATCTGTGAATCCAAATACATACTTGCACCTGACTCCTTACTGTGATTGTGGTAATCATGTAGTTTAAGTGATGTGTTGTGTATTTTTTCAGAAGTGTATACATATAGTAGTTTGGGTCATTTGAAGTCAGTGGGGGTCCATCCCATATCCAGAAATCACAAGGTTACCGGTCAATAGTTGTAACATTATGGCTGATTTATGTATCTGCATACATCAACAAACATAAAATGCTTTAAGTAATATGAAAAGAGTTCAAGCTGTTGGCTTGGTTTATAAATTCTGATTAAAAATAAGTTGAATGTACTAGTTAAAAGTACCAGGCAACAAAAGTCACTTTGAAGTCTTGTCGAGTCCAGGCATCAATCAGTCAGAGCTGATTTGATGTTATGAGTAGGGATGAGCAAAACGAATCTGATGCAATGGAATTCGTTTCGTATCTCAGGAGAAATTCGATTCTGAATGAAGCCGAAGTACATGGCGATTTGTGGTAGCAAATCTAAAATAGCCGTGAGCACATGGCGTGACATGTGGCAAAGAACTATGGGAGAAAGAAAGAAACACCCTCAATGACATGTGCAGACATGCAGCCAATCAGCAGCCAGCCAGCTTCTGTAATGTCAAAGCCGTATAAACAGGTCAGCCATTTTACATTCTGCCACTTGTCACTGTGTCTCTTATGCACACACAAAACATGAAAACCTGCAAAAATGCATTTATGCTATCTACAATAAATGAAAAAACCTTGAGGTTCTTAGTTTACATGTTTTGATCAAAACTGTTTAAGCCACCTTTGACTTTCAATGGGACCTCAGTACAGGTGATCCTACTCTATTTTTACCTCTCATTTGAGTCCAATTCAGACTTCTCCATTTGGGTCCTCAGACCTCCATAATCCAGAGAGAAAAAAGCACCAGCCTTATAAGCATGCTGCATTTATGCTATCTACAATACATGAAAAAACCTTGAACTAAGAACCTCAAGGTTTTTTCATGTATTGTAGATAAATGCTTTTTTGCAGGTTTCCAAGTTTTGTTTGATAGCCCCTTTTTGCTGATGGTGTGCTACTGATATTGGAATGTGTGTATAGGTACCCCAGCCTTTCCAGTTTTATCTGTGTTCACATTGTGTTTTTCAGAAATGTTTTTTTGTGCAGAACCATACGTTGCAATTGGCATATATTGCCACAACCCTTAGTTGGCATGGTCCGGGAGCAGGTCAGGGGCCTGCACCTGTCCTCAACCCACCTCTGTCCTGCTCGGTTCCCTCAGCCAGAGAACTACTTGGTGCTGGGGGCTCTGTGCCACTATACGGCAAGGACAAATTATTTGAGGACAGTGAGCATGTACTGGGCAGTAAAGAGGTGGGACAGAAATCTGCTACTTCTTGCATTAGGCGGGCAAGTAGTGATGTGGAGAGTGGCATGGGATGTTATGTTGCGAGCGGTTAGGCTTTGTACACCGAGACCGTTGAGGAGGACAGCAGTGACGGGCAAACAATAAATCGATAACAATGTAGCCGATCGCACTTGGGAGCCGGGGGAAGCAAGGTCTTCATCATTATCGTCAGGAGAAGAGGGCAGCAGCTTGCGCGTCAGGCAGCAGCGCAGCCAGTAAGTCGGTAGTGTGTCCGGGAGTCAGCAAGATGGCGGCAGTACGAGGTCGGGAGCCAAATGGCAACGGGGTAGACCACCCACTTTGTAGATCCCTTGTGGCCCAGAAAGTAGCGGTACAGGGGCTCACCGAGGCAGCGATGGTGGTAGTCAGTCAGTGTGGAGCATTGGTGGAAAAATCACCTACAGGGCAGTGTGGCAACATGGATATATATATATAATCTATGAGCACAAAGTGAAGCATGGCCAGGGACCTATCGTTGCCACCATGGCCCTGCGTCAACACATGCAGCGTCAGCATCCAGTGGCTTAGGTTAAATGTGTCTCAGATGGGGTGGTCCATCATGCTTCAGCAGCAGCAGCAGCAGCAGCAGCAGCAGCCAGTGGCATGCATCCCATTTCAGGCAGTCAAGGGTCCACCACCTCTGCCAAAGGGAGCTGTCTGTCTTTTCCATCATCTACCAGTCCAGATGCTCTTGCTCCTCACCACTCACCACTGGTGCAAGCAGTTGTTCACCGAGGCAATTGCTAAGAGACAGCAGTATGCGTCTAGCCATCCTAAGGCACAGAAGCTGACCGTGTTCCTGCCCAAGTTGGTGGTACTGCAGTCCCTCCCTTTTTAAGTGGTGGATTCTGCACTGTTCAGATAACTGATGCCTTTTGCTGAGCTGGAGAGTCCCGAGCTGTCATTTCTTTTTGAAAAAGGAATTACCAGCCCTGCTCAAATATATAGAAGATAAGGTGGGACAGCCCTTGAGCCTGTCAGTGTCTTCCAAAGTGCACGGCCGCATGGAGCTGTAACTATGTTCAGGGACAGTACATGTACAGGGACAGTAGCGGGTCTGACCGGGGGGTTCCTCATCGCTCACATACCACTGCCATGGCTTCTGCACGGGGGGAGGAGGGATAGGAGCAGTACCAGCTCCATCCGCAGCATCCTGAGTCTGGAGTCACTGAGGAGCAGCTTTCTTCACCCGCTTAGTGAGGAAGGTACTCACCAGCAAGTCCTGGAGCAGACTCTGAGCAGGTGGTGGCCTACTTGGACAGGACTCTGCCACTCCCCTTTGGGAAGATCCACTGGACTAATGGGCAGGCAAACTGGGTTTGTGGCAGCATCTTGCCGAATTTGCACTAGAGAAGCTGTCCTGCCTGGCCAGTCGTGTGGCATCAGAGCAGGTTTTCAGTGCGGCAGGGGCCATAGTTACCCCAAGAACAACTTGCGTATCCACCCGAAGTGTGGAGATACTCACCTTTGTGAAGATGAATCATGCGTGGATCAGCCAGGATTTCCACACACCAATGCCTGATGTATCAGATTAGAAACACCATGTCACCTCACCCAAACTTTGAGAAATATTTTGGAAATTTTTCTGGCTACCTGCCCCCAACACTATTCTGATGCTGCCACCCGTCTGATGCCAACAAACTGCTGCCAGCTGCTTCTTCTCCCACCCACCATCTTTACCAGGACTAGTATTGCCCCCTCCCCCACTCTTCAAATGGGCTATTATGTAAACCTTCTGATGCTGCTGCCACCTCACCACTCAGGTTTCCTCATGCTGCTTCTGTCACCTAGAGGCTATGTCACCATATAAGTCTCTGGATTGATGTTGCTGCAGCCACCTCTTCATTATGACACCTAGCTGGCTGCCAAACCCCAAAAATTTTGTCATTGTGCCACTCTCTGGCCTGATTGCTGCTGGCTGCTGCTGCCCCACCAGTCCACACCATTGTAAATTGTGCCACTTCTGTGGACTACTCCTGTAGCTCGCCATCTATCCACAATCTGTCATATGTAGCCACTTCCAAGGTCTACACAATATGATCTCCTCCTCCCAACAATCTGTCAATGTGCACTCTGTGTTCTACACAAGCAGCTGCATATACTGACCACCTCTAAGCTTTCATTCGACCACCCTGTGGTTTCCTAATGCTGTTGCCACCCCCTCCACCACCACTATACATTGCCACAAGTTATGGTTTCCCACCTATCTTTAAGCAGTCAGAAGGAATGAAAAGTACAGACACACCGATTATGTTTATTTGGAGAAGCCGTAAGGCCAGTATGACATGTCCCTTGTTTCCATCAGGATTGTCTTATGGATTATGAAAGCCAAAAGTCAGAAGTGGATACAAACACAGATGACATGCAAAATTTTCCATTTACATGTCATTCTTTTTGGGATCAACTCCTGTTATCATTTTGGCTTTAGCAAAAAAGGAATGATCATTACCGATTGAAAGGGAACCCTGACAGTTCAAAGGAAGGGCAAAATGATCAGTGACATCAACACAAAATTACTGCCAACACCCTCTCACCTCTTTCTATGGGGGGGCTTTACCTGTATCAGCATTTAACAGAACAGGTTATGTCATAATCTGTAGAATCATCTGGTGACGGTATAAAAGGAGGGCGCTCTTTGACGCTATAGTTGGATCATGGCCCTCTGTCAGTTCTTTCTAGCTGGTGCTATATTGCCCTGTCAGGCTGCGTTCCCATTTAAATTGTTTTGACCCCGTAACTGCCCAGAAAGTGAAGTGTGAAAGTGTTTCTGAGAGCGGCCCCTGACATCTGCGTGTCATACTAAATCTCAAGCATTGTTTCTATACCAAACATGCTCCCTATGCCATATTTCAGCATGACAGACATCTTCTACAACACATACATGCTCTCCTTCAGCCGCTGTTTTTTTAAACCGTGGATGTGCCCGCGAATAAATTCAGACCAAAGCAAATTTTGGGGGTAAATTTGGTGAATCGGCCGAATCGAATTTATGAGAAATTTGCTCAATTCTAGTCCGGAGGGCCCACCAATAATAGGCAGGTGTTTATAAATGCCATGGTTATAAGTTGTATTTCTGAGATGTGTTCACAGTGCATAAGCTTGGTCCTGCCAGCCATAGATTAAGTGACAGCATTTTTGAAGGACATGAAATTTTGACCGAATTAATGGCCGAAGTGGCAAAGTGGCAAAACAAACCAAGAAATAGCTAAGGCTTTTCTTACCATACACTATTTACACCATGCTTACATATGCAAATCTATCTTGCGCCCTCCTCCTCCATTCCTACCGCCCAGTCAAGTCATGCCACCAAACAACCAACCCACAATAGCTCCTCTCCCTTCCCTTACCATGCATGCATCACAAGCATTACTTAGCTTACATTAACCTACCCCAAACCAACCTCTTTCAGGGTGCTGCACAAACATCGCATCATATCATCAGTGAACCATCTGAAAACCCTTTTCATTCTTCTGCTTCTTGCTGCAGGAACATCACTCCCAACCCCGAGTTCCACCTTCCTATAACAGTCTCAAATACCCACCTCTATTCTCCCACAGAAACCCTGCTACCTGCGTAAAATTTGTGTTACTCTTTCCCTCTCCCATTTAAATGTGCTTTGTGAACGCCCTATCCCTTCTGAAATAAAACACACTGCTTCCAAGACCTGTTTCCTCTTCTAACTTACCCTCAATCTCCTAGCGTCACACAGAAACTCGTCTCCAGCAATCAACACCGCATCCCTTGCTGCCCTCGATCCTACGGCGGCCTACACTTCACCCCACACCCCCAGACCACTAACAGGCTCGTGTAGGAGGAGTTTGGCAAACTTCTCGCTCCACATTGCACTACCAGGTCACTCCCCCAGTAACCCTCACTCACTTTTCCCCTCCTTAGAGGTCCACACACCCCTCAGACTCTGTTCGCCATTATCCATCATAGTCGTCAGTTTGTCTAACAGACCACCCCGGCTCACCCCGCCAGTTTTCTGGATCATTATGCTGCCAGGCTTCCACCATTTCCTCTCGACAGAAATACCCACACAATCATGGGCTATATTACAAACATCCCCAATGACAACCCAATGTCTCCTCCTTCGCCTCTCAAGTTATCTTTCACTAACCACTTCTCTTTGGCCCTCGTCGCATTTCCTGACTCTCCAACTCACAAAGGATGGAACTCTCTTGATCTTTTCTTCCTGACTGCCTCTGCTTCAATTTTCTAATCTAACCTACTCCTCCTATAACTCTCGGATCAAAAACCTTATCTCTTTACAATCCAACAACTTTAATCAGCCATTCTCTTCGAGACCCCAACCCGACGCCCATTCCGAAAACTCCGCTCTAAATCAACACTCAGGACTCACAGACACATCCAGTCCTCACTGCCCCCAAACTCCTCCCTCTCCTGTCCTGACCTGGGCTGTCAAACTTCCAATGAAACTCTCCAACAACCACCCTGGACATTTGGCACCACACACACACCGCACCACCAGAGATCAGATGACCGCTGCCTTGGCACACACTCCTCCGACTATTCCATCTACAGTGCTGTTTCATGTGCGGCTGAGCTCTTGTGAAGAATGTCAAAGCTACCAGCAGACTTACTTTCTCCACTACAAAATCATTCTCATGGGACCTACCACTACTGCCCTACACAGTGCAAACAAAAATATTTCAACCTCCCTCATCTCAACACTACACAACAACCCAAAACACTGTTTGACACCTTCCACTCCCACCTCAATCCCCAGAGCTCAGGCCTCCGGTCCACTGACCTCTTTGCTGAAGACCGTGGCACTTAGTCACTACAAGACAAAATTATGACAGCAACCTCGGGCAAAACATCCATCACAATCCCCCAATAACACCCATTCCAGCCCCTCCCCGCACATCCTCTAATCTGCTCTCAGTCCTTGACCCGACATCAGAAGAAGAAGTGTCCAGGCTTCTCCGGTCTGCACGCCCCACCACATGCTCTAGTGACTCCATTACCCTCCCACCACCCCCACCTTTTCCAGATCCATTTTTCTCGCCAGCTGTCCTCTCTCACTCACAACAAATCTGTAACCTCTCTCTCTCCACTGTGATCTTCCATCTACCTTTAAAAACCACGGCTGTTAATAACTCCCTTACTTTAAAAAGCCCACTCAGGACCCCTCCCGCGCCGCCAACTACCGACAGCGTCCTAACATGCTCTTCACACCAAACTCCTGGAACGCTTGGTCTACTCTAGCCATGATCCGCTATCACTCTGCTAACTCATCTTCAACAAGAACCCTCTTCAATCCGTTTCCGCACCCTACACCACCACACGAAACTGCTCTTTCTACTTTCTAAAGTTTCAATTGATCTCCTGACAGCAAAATCTCAGGTTAACTATCATTGCTGCTTCTACGTGGAAACTCTCTGCAGCGTATGACACAGTGGATCACCACCACCCATCTCTCACATGCTCCGCAGGCCTCGGTATCCAGGACACCTGCATCTCCTCTTAGGATCTCTTTCTACTTCTCTGACCCGCTCCTTCAGTTCTCATTTTTCCCGTTCTAACCTCCTCTCTCTCACCATCTTGCTGTCGGGGTTCCTCAGGGATCCGATCTTGGTCCTCCTCTCCTCTTTTTCACATCTAACCACAGTCCCGCCCCCAATTGGACAAACCATCAGCTAGGATTTGGCTTCCATTAACCATACTCTACGCTGATGACACTCAACTATTAACACTACCTCCCCAGACATCACTCCTGCCCGCTACAAAACACCAGTGACCTGTCTGTCCTGCTGTCACTGACAAATTCATATCCTCCTCTCAATCACCAACAAAACTCACTAAAACTTAACTCAGTCACTCACCATCTACTAACCAACCACACCCACCCTAGCTATTTCTCTCTGCAGTGAGTGGTACCCACACATAACTCCTAGGCAGCAGCCCGCTTTCAGGGTTATGACTAGACTCTGATCTGACCTTCAAACCCCCCTAAAATCAAATCCCTTGCCCGCTACTGACACCTGCACCTCAAGAACATCTCCAGAAACCGATCCAATTCTCACTGTGTAAACACTCAAACTCTCAATTGTTGCACTTATTTCATATCTCCGTCCTTGACTACTACTGTAACTCCCAACTTGTTGGTCTTCCTCTCTGTAAACTCACCCTCTCCATCTGTCCCTGAAGCAGCAGCCCAGGCTTGTCTTTCTTTCCTAGCCACTATACTGATGCCTCTACCCTGTGACTCCCTCTCACTGCTGCCTGTTCAGTACAGAATACCAACAAAAACCCTCACTCATACACATAAGGCTCTTCCATATACAGTGCTGCACCCCCATAACAATCTCCTCCG
Organism: Phyllomedusa bahiana; assembly: GCA_025379985.1. Lineage (NCBI taxonomy): Eukaryota > Metazoa > Chordata > Amphibia > Anura > Hylidae > Phyllomedusa > Phyllomedusa bahiana. The sequence continues at coordinate 13,305 of JAODAL010050304.1, forward strand.
TATCTCTGACTACCACCCTACCCCCGCTCTCACCTCTCTGCTACTGATCTAAGTCTACACCCACACGTCATCCGACACCACCCATGCCCGTCACCCAAGATTTTGCACCAGTATTGCACCAGATTATCTCTGGAACAGTTACCCACCCCATTTGATCAGGCACACACAAACCCTCACAGTTTTAAGTGCGCTCGTGAAAACTCATCTACTAGACAACCTATTCAAAATCCCTAAATGTCCAACACCCCCAAATTCTGTCACTAGATTCGTCACTTCCAGCACATTTGGCAACCCACAGCACTATCTGTATATAGATGATGTTGGGAGTGGCAGATCATCCGCATTTATTATTAAGACTACCCCATATTTATGTAACATGGTCTGTCAATGAAAACCAAGCCTTTTGTCCAGCCTTTGATACACCCATACACACTTAATAGATTTGTAAGCACTTGCGAGCAGGGGCCCCACGACCTTGATCTCATTTGTCAGTAGCTATTTTTTATAATGTAAAGTCTCGTTTGTCCTGTCTATTCCCTCTATATTGTAAAGGTGCTGCGGAAATCTTGGCGCATATAAATAAAGTGAAAATTAATTAATATGCGATGTGAAAAATGAAAACGTGTCACAAAGAGACGATGTAATTACAAGTCAGAAAATGTAATATGCCTTGATCAGTATTGTGTACATATGCAGGTACTGTATAATGAACTTGTGTATGTATCCTTGGCTTTGAACTCCCTTTTTCAAAATCCTGCATTTTCCACTGCCAGCAGCTGACCCAATCTGGAAGGGACTGTTGCTATTGAGACAACTTATTTTAGCATACAGACTTCATTAATAAGCTTTAAACATGTAGGCAAAGGTAAACAAAGACCATCACCAAATACTATTACCAAATACAATGCTGTTCTGATTATGCTTTTCTTCAGAGTTAGGAGCAGATCTTATTTCCAGATTTTGTACACAAGCTTGCCTAGTTACCAGCCACCTCTCTGCTCTTACAAGATGCATCAGTGTTCAGGATGGTGACATTACTCCCTGTTGATGTTGATAACTAAAGATGGGAGCTTGTTTACATTAGAGATTGTGATTTTTTACCTTTAATTACATCATATTTTAAACCCTCTCTGACATTTGACGTACATATACATCATGTCAGAAAGAATGTATTGAGTAGTTGAGCCTTCGTAATACGTGGTGGTGTGGATGTAGTTTTAACTGGCACTTGCCTTCATTTTAACTACTTAGTTGCTGTGGTCAGATGAGACTTCAACAATGTTTGTTAAGTAGGAATAATATATCCCTGTCCTTTGAACCCATGCCTCTTAATAAACGCCAAGATCTTGCTGGCCTTAGGCGGAGCTGATTGACATTGCCTGCTGTTATGTAATCTGTCATCTACAAGCAGTGTTGGACTGAAGTTTTTAGATCCTACCAAAGGAAATTATCCTGAGGGCATATCCTCGTATGTACAGGACATGTGCACGACCAGTTTTAAGTGATCATAGCACATGCTTTAATAGATTGTCTGGTTTTACAGTCAGCTTCAAATGAGGTTGTCTTCTGCTAGACACATTAGGAGTATATTAGGGATACATTATAGTACCCCAAATATATTAGGGGTACAATATTACAATACATTGGGGTCACAATATATTTTGGGTGCATTATTGTGACAGAACTTGAGCCCAGTGGAGGATCCAGTCCATCTTGTTTACAAATACACCCATATCCTTCTCAACAAGTTACTCTCCCAGTTTTTCCCCTTATAGATCATATAATACATGAAGATTATTAGTACCCAGATGTATAACTTTACATTTACCTACATTGAATCTTTTTTGCCAATTGGATGTGCAAGGCTACTTTCAATTAATCTGCTTTATATTGTACTGCTCAGCTTGTGCCATCCGCAGAAACATAAACAGTGCCATTAATATACTATTAATATAAATTCACTCATATTAATATTTTATCTTGTATAAACTTTCTAGCTACAAAGTGACAATTCAGGCTTAGGTAAACCACTTTTAAAGTGATCTACCTGTTCCAGCAGTAATGCGCCTCATTTGCAGTACTAAAGATATAAATATGTAGCTTCTTACGGTTGTAGTGCGACACGCCTCAAGCACGCCCCCTGATCTCAGGCTCATTATAAACTGCCACGGGAACTCTGTAATGTGCCTAATATTGGAGTGTGCCAGTTTTCTGGCTGAAAAGATTCCAGACTTCTATTGAAACCCCATTCATACATGTTGCCCTAAATGTCTATAGTAAATATCGACTTATTCATGGTTAGGAGCAAAGGTTTACATCAGAAGCATAGTATGGACTTTAGATTATTATATAATTTTGTGAATTCTCCTTTATCCTTATGACAAATATAATTCATATTAGAAACCTAGCATATGCAAACTATACGTGGCTAAAGATTAACAGGATGTTATCATTTCTTCCTCTATGTACAGTACCAATACACACACACAAATAGAGACATAGTGGATGACATGTATGAAAACTGTCTACGTCTAAGACTTTCTTTGTTGCCCATAGCAACCAAGCAGAGCTCCCCTCATTTTTCAGACCTAGAAATAAAGAGAGCTCTGATTGGTTGCTATGGCAACAAAAAGTCAGACGTAACAGTTTTCATACATGAGGTCCATAAAATTTGAGCCGAACCTGGCCACCTTGTGTCTCTTCAAATTACTGATGGAGAAAGAAAGCATGCCCTATAGGTCCATCTATTTTCTTCTTCATGCTCTGTAATAGCAGATAAAAAGGCAGTTGTCATCAGGCAAGATGGCACAATTTTTAGAAAGCACCTACGTTGTCCTTATAACAAGGTTCACCGAATATATATAAATAATTACCATATATATGGTATACAATAAATATATATATTTATATTTAATCACAGAAAAGGTATATAACCCCTTCTGTAAGTCAATATATGTAAACACATCTTTTACCAGCTATGTATTAAAAGCAATTATCCAATCCACTACAGTACGGCTAACACACTGGGTAACGTGCATAAACTAAGTCTAATTATCCCAGAGCTAAGAACTAGTGATTAGCGATTACGTTGACTATCGTCATCGGGTCGATAGTCGATATCGGCAATTATCAATAAGATATCCGATGGTCGATAATAGATTACGCCGATGACCATTAAAGTTTTATGGGAGAGGAACAACACCTTCATTCTTTCACCCAAACAGGGCTGGAGAAGCTGGAATAACATCCACAACAGTCAAAAAGGATACGTGCTACATCTTAGGCAACACACTAGTTTTTAAAAGCCACAGAAAAAAAATCACAGACCATTCACTATCCCTGTCTTGCACCACAGCATGACCCTTAAACCTGAAATCCCCCACAAATTAAAAAGTGCCAGAAGGCAGAAATGATTGAACCATCTTTTTACTTGAACGGGACACTGAATATTCCTGTCCTGGAACGCGGGCATGAGCCCCAAACCTGAAATGACCCAGATTAAAAAGTGCCAAAAAAGGGAGTCTTTCAACCACCATTTTACTTGAACTGGACATTGACTATACCTGCCCCTGAGCCACAACATGAGCCCAAACCTGCATGACCCCTGATTAAAAGTGCCGGAAAAAGGAGTCTTCAACCACCATTTTAGTTGAACTGGACATAACTAAATCTGTCCTGTACCGCAGAAAGACCTTTTAAACCTGTCTGACCCACAGATTAAAAAGTGCTGGGAAAAAGGAGTCTTTGAACCACCATTTTAGTTGAACTGGACATTAAACTATACCTGTCCTGGACCGCAGTAGGGACCATTAAACCTGTCTGACCCCCAAATTAAAAGTGCCGGGAAAAGGATCTTAAAACCACCATTTAAAGTTGAACTGCACTTTGACTATACCTGTCCTGGGCCACAGCTGACCCAAAAACCTGTTTGACCACAGATCACAAAGTGGCACTATGTTATTTGTACAGGACTGTCATTTATTTATATTTTTGGTAACTGACATTTGTTTACAGAATTTATTTAGGAAGTTTATTTAATTTTACATTATTATCATTTTGCTTTTTTTTCCAAGTGTGATAACCATACAACATACACCCCTCCCTGCAGTTTTTAAAGGTATTTTTTACACTGTAGATGTGTTAATCGCCGCACACACCATAAGTAATAAAAATGTCCTAATCATCCCAAAACACTTCTTAGTTGAGAAGACATTTGCCCTCCGGGCTTCTGAGATTGATTCAGCCAACAATTCAATGGTTTCATTTTTCCTCCAAAAACCTTCTTCAGTGATTGGGACAGACTCCCCTGGAGATCAAATGATGCACCCCATTGTGACCCAGCCCCAGAAAATTTTAAGCCTCAAATTGTGCAATTTGGGGTCCAGCCCGGGGGCCTTTTTTCACAATAATTAACCTCACAGAAATCACTTTTTTCAAAATCTGATTTTTTTTAGAGAAATTTGAAGCTCTCCTGATTGCCCCTAACGGTGAGAGCCAGTGCTGCCGTCAGCCATCTATTAACACGGAGGTCCAGCTGCCAGGGCCAGACTTACAGTGGGTGCGGTGAGAGCCCAGGCTAGCGTCTGTCATCTATTAACACGCAGGTTCTCTGTCCGTGCTCCATACTCCATGTCTTCTGAATAACCTACATCTGGTCAAGTCTTCCTGTGACTCCCTTGTACAATTCAGAGGAATGTTTTTACCAGCTATTTTGTACATGCAAGTTTTTTAGTAGTTTAATTCTAGAAAACACATTTTTAAAATGGGAAATGGAATCCCCCCAAATGTCTTTCTTTCTCTTTTTATTGTATTAAATGGGTTGTCTCAATACAGGGATTGCTAGCTATGTTAAAGATCTTGCAAAAACAATCATTTTGCAATATGTTTTCCTTTAAACAGGTGTCCTACCTATTCCTATTCTACAGCACCATCACCCTTGACCCACTCTTGACAATTATGAAGAACAAATGTCTGTTAGAAACAACATTTTTTATAATAGGACCTGTAGTATAGCTGCATGTCACAGCAAAATGCCCCCAAAAATTCAAAGCATGACCCTTGAGCCACTTTTGACAATTGTGAAGAACAAAAGTCTGTACTAAACAACAAATTTTAGAATAGGACCCGAAGGTTTGCTGCATTTCAAAGCAGCATGACCCCAAAAATTATAAAAATGACTTCTCAGCCACTGTTAAAAATTGTGAGGGAGAAATGCCACTCAAAAGCTACATTTCTGTTCCAAGGACCATGATTATTTTCTGTATCTCACAGCAACATGACCCCAAAAAATTACAAATATGACTTTCCCGCCCCTATAAAATTGTGAAGGAGAAATGCCACTTAAAGCCACATTTCTGTTTCCCAAAAGGACCATAATTATAGCTGTATCTCACAGCAACATGACCTCAAAACCATTGAGAATGCGAAAACTTGTCATGAAACCTTGCTGTCTTTTACAGTCTCCTCACAGCAAAACCAGCAAAATGAACTGTTGGGAACGGAGAATAAAAATTGCAGTAAGAAATGATCATTTAAAAACATTTTTCAAGAGGACCATTTCTGTTTTGAAGAGAATGTGAAGTAGATCGGCAACTAATCGGTGACCTCGGCAATTGGGACCACAACATCATCAGAGATCCATGCCTGATTCATCCTGGTGAAAGTCAAACGATCCACATTATCTGTGGAAAGCCGGATTATCTGAAGGTCCGCTCAGATATGACGCTGGCTGCTGGGCAGGACAACACCTCTATGGTGTGGCGAGCGAGCTCGGGCCATTCGTCCATTTTGGATACCCAGAAGACTATTGGTTCCGGAACACATACAAAAACATCGGTGTTGAGATGCAGATAGTCGTGCACCATGATCTTAAGCTGGTCTCTGTGTGTTGGATGTGTGCCCTGCATTGCATGCGTTGGTGAGGTGGTAAATAAAGATTGCCAGAGGTCACCCATTAGGCTTCTGCCACCTTGCCTGCTGCTGCCGCTATGACTACTTGGCACTCTACTGCTGTCACGTCGCTGATGTTGTTCCACTGTGACATTTGAGGAACGTGAAGCAGACCCCAACAGATTTCTCCAGTTGATCAATCACAAGTCTCCATTTCCTGCATTTTACTCTCTATTTGGGTGGGTGGAAGGAAAGTGCTGAGTTTGTTTTGTACCGGGGATCCCCGAGGGGGGCCACCCAGAAACTGTTGTTCATTTTGATGGCCTTAATGCGAGGATCAAAGTTGGAGGAAATGAAACATCTAAGCACTCATGTGAGAGATGGAGCCTTGATTTCCCAAGCCTCTGGGTCGAGGGGCACTAGCAAACTGATCTTCCTCATCTTCCTCCTCCGCCTCAAATTCGTGCCAACCTCTTTCCAAGGCAGGGACGTCGGTAACGTCAGTGTCAAGGAATACCTCCTCCTCCTCCTCCTCCGCTTCCTCCGGCACAGCTTCAACACAGCCCTGACTTGCCTCAGATGATGCACCCGAGGCTGAGGTGCCCCCTTGCACTAGCCCTGGACCCCGAACCACTGCCTAATGAAGACCTATAAAATTTAGAAACTGTTGGGCCTTGTGGATTCGACGGAGAGAAAGGCTCCATGTCCGCATCTGTCCGTCTCCCTCCTCCGTCGGTTGCGGGACCTGTTGTTTCAGAGTGTCCATCTTTCGTTCCAGAACTAATATCAACACAATGCTCATGCTGACCAGGGCATCTACCTCACTGTGTATTTTGTTGGCTTCTTCAAAACTGGCAAGGATGGTGCAGAGCTCTTTCACCTGCCTCCACTCTCGTTGGCTCAACACCCCCGAGGTCCGCACCGCTGCTTGTCAGGCCATGTGTCACTTCATACTGCGTAATAGCATTGCACTGCTGCCACAATCGCTGGAGCATGTGGAGGGTGGAATTCCAGCGTGTTGCCATGTCAACAATGAGACGGTTGACGGGGAGGCCGAGCTGACTCTGCAACGCAGCCAGGCGGGACGAAGCAGGGTGCGAACTGTGGAAGTGCGAACTCAGACCTCGAGCCTTCCTCAGCAGGCAGTCCAGACCCGGGTAGCTCTTTAGAAATTTCTGGACGACAAGGTTCATGACTTGTGCCAGGCAAGATATGTGCTGCAGCCTACCTATCTTAAAGGAGTTGTCTCCCTTCAGAGTTTCAGAGAATGTATGAATGAAATAATCTGTCACTTCCTGGTTCAGACTGACTCATTTGCATAAGCTCCTTGCTTTACAGCTCCATGTCATGCTGTGCTTTCAGATGCTAATTAGATCAGATTAGCTTCTCAAACTACTAACAGGACTTCTTATCTGATCCCCAAAACAAAAGCCCTAATTACAGTTCTGTTTATTTTACATAAATCAAGCTTTTTACTGCTGAGCAGCACAGGACACTGCCTGGACCTGTGTCACTCACTGTTATTTCATTGAACAAACAGCAGGGGGAGAATTGTTTACAGGTTGGTTACTGAGGGAACTGAAATAGCCAGGGAGGTCATAAATTCACTTGTATCTCCTTAGGGAAAACAGAGGAACAAAGCCATATATTTGGAAAATGTCTTTATTTTGTGTTCCCTACAACTTGAAAGCTATTCTTTGTAGCGAGACAACCCCTTTAAGTGCGGCCAGCAGATTTCGCCCATTATCGCACACCACCTTGCCTGGCACAAGGTTCTTGTCACCCAGCCAGCGCTCGGTCCTTTGTGTGGACGGCCTCGTTTCTCTGGGCACGTGACCCACCAAGATTTTTGGGGGGAAAGACCCCCTGCACCACCCTGCGGTTTTTGAAAAGCATGTGCCGACCTGAACCCCCATCACCCCCAGAGACACCCCACCCAGCTCCCCAGTGGTGTCACAAGATATAGGGGCCTTTTCCCCCTTTTTACTAGTCCTGTTGGGTTCTAGATGGATTTTTCCGGGCCAGATGCAGACAACGCGCTTGAAATTTTAGATGACCGGGGGCTTGAGGGCAGGGACTGCTTTTCGGGCAAACAAATGCCTCCCGGGCCTCTGTTTGGGGGGGGAAGGGGCAGATGTGGCGGAACCCATTGTGTCCACCAACGGAAAAAAAAATTTTCCCAAAAGAAAAAAGCCTGGCAATGCCGACATTCACTTTTGGCTTGGGATTTTTGGGTTTAAAAGTGTTTCTTCTGCCCCAAACCGGGAAGACAGAAGAGGGGCTGCTAACTGGGCTGTATGGCGTCAGGTCGAAAACGGGCAAAAGGGAGAAGGGTAGGAGGGGTCTCTGGGGTGCTGGGGTCCCGGGGCAGGGTTTTGGAGCCTGAAGGGGGAGGCTGACCCCTATCTGATTTGGGACTTTGGCACAGGAACGTTTGGGGGTGGAGAGGAGGAGGGGGCGGAGACAGGGGTTTGTACAGGGGTTGGGCCCGGGTGGGTCTGGCCTTTATTGGCCAGTGTTGCCCCCATTTAAACTCAGCATTCGCTGCATTTTAAGACATGTTGGTGGTTTAAACCCCAAAATTCTTGCCTCATTATGCGTTTATGAAAAGGGCGGCATAGACATCGCGGGTGAATCAAGGCTTGCTCAAAGGGGCCAAGGCTTAGGGGTTCCTGGACCTTTTTGACGGCAAAAAGGGGGAGGGGGGTTTCCGTGCCCAAAGGCGGCGGAATCAAAACAGGGGACTTTTTGGCCCGCCCTCCCCTTTTGGGCCCGGGGGACCCCGTACTGACCTACCCCTCGTCCCCTCCTCTCCAGATGAAACCTCGAAAGAAAATTTTTGCTAAAAAACTATTTGGACCCGCAATTGTCATCTCATCTCATCAACAAAATGCTTCGTCGTCCTGACATTCTCACCGGGCGGGGGGCTACAACAAGAGGATGCAGGCTTTGGACTCCCCGGGATTTTTGCCGATTGACCGCTTCCTTCTCCTCCCTGAGGATCAGAACTGGCGTCAGGCAGGAAAATCATCCCTTTGGCCTCTTGATTTTTAACAGCCTTCTGCCCCAACCCATTTTGCATCAAAGGGGTTTCAGAAAATGGATTATCCACAGGTGGGTACACGAGTTGAAGGGGGGGCGCCTTCGTTTCATGTTGGACGGATGCGATATGCGATGACGACATTTGTGGCCGACTGGGGGAAGAGGGGGGTAAGACTGCTGGATGCAGGTTGATTAACCCTAAGAACAGATTGGGAGATGTTGTTACAAAATTCACAGGGCCCGACCCAGCGAGACACCTACGGTCCGCAACCGACAATCCGCTAGCTCTTGTTGTCGCCAGCACGGAAGGGAGCCCCTTTCTCTACCTCTACCTCGTGTCCTACCCCCCCTTTTGCCCTTTACCACCTGCATTTCGCCCCCATGTTCAGAAAAAAAAATTTGAGGGGGGGGGAAGGTTTTGGGAAATGCTCTTTTTAAAAGACGGAAATAAGCTTTTCTCAAATCCTCAAACAAAACAAAATTGTGATTAAAATTTAACTGCAAGGTGGTCTATCAAAAAGCGGGGCCTGCGCCAAATGAAAAAAACCGTACTGAAATGTATACAAAATAAAAGGTATTTTTGGCCCCTATAAATAACCTGGGGTGACTACAAAATTGCGGATTCAAATTTAAATGCAAGTCCCTCTATCAACAAACTGGACTCGGAAAAATGAAAAAAAAAACACCTTCTGAAATGTAACTGATAATAAAAGTATTTTTTTGCACCAAACAAAAGCCCTGAGTTATAAAAAATCTTTCCTAATAAAAGTTCAGGGCCCAATATAAAAATATTTAAACAAAAACTTTTAAAATAAAGCTATTGCAATGCATGTCAACAAGTCGGGGTGCACAATATCCAGATTCTTTAAAGATTGTTGTTTTGCCCACGGCCCCCCCCCCCACCTTTCCGTTTCCCCCCCCCCCTGATTTTACATGTTAGAGCTCCTTTAAATTTCCCCAACTACTAAAACTGAAAATCTTGACTACCTTTTTCTAAGTCACAGCTAAAAGTGGGTCTCTGTGAACAATAGAATAATTTCCTGGCTTTTTGCACAAGGCAGGCGCACGTCCTACTGTTTTGGATCTACACACCTAAACTGAACAGAAGGGTTTCTATGTAAAAAAGTTAAAGTGATTTTTCAAGCCATGCAACATACACATCCCAGTGTGACGTCCACACACGCTCACCGTCTATTCTGTAAGCTGTTTGCGGGCTGCCAAAATGACAGGAAACCCCAAAAATGGCGCGATAAAATGTTATGCCAGATTTTAACCAAAATTATCGCGTATCTAAAAAAATGTTCACGAAAATCCGGCCCGATTTCAACTTGTCGATAAAAATCGCTAAAACCATACAAAACCATTCAAACTCGCCACCTAAAGAGATTCCTTAACATTACCAAGTAGTTTGTCCAGTGCCACTGATCCAACGATGCCTTTAGTTTGCAATTGGGATATTAGAGAAAAAAATTTTTCATAACCTAATCCTGATACTATCCGTAATAAATCTCTCCCTGAGCGGGGTAACTACCCCAATATGGGCGATCCCCTAGACTGCAACTACGATACCCTAAACATACAATAAAGAAGCAACCATAAGGTAACCAAACAATATTACAAAACACAGAATGTCTCCTCTAACAAACAGGTTAAAATCACCAGTGGGTATACAAAGAGCAAAAGGTGTATTATGGAAGGTCAGTAAACCCTAGGTTATATGATCCCTTCATATTTGGGGCTTTTTTTTTTTTCCTTGATTTATGGTTAATAGCAACTGAAACTACTTTCTATTGAATAGTATGTTAAAAAATTAATTATACATAGATTCAGAGTTTTAAAAATACATAGATCCATTATACCATTAAGTTATTATACAATAAAGCAAACTATAGTATTGATTTTGTAGTCCATGGAAAGTCTAAAATCTTAATTTTAAGGGGGGTTTTTTAAGCATTATACACCTTTTTTCCCAAATTTGCAAGAATAAAGGAAAATAATAAACAATATAAAATACACTACAAAATCTGTTGCAAAAAATGTCTATACTTACAGTTTTCCTTTTAAAATAAGGGAGAAAGCTGAACACGGGGGTTTTTTCCCCAGCTAAATTTTCATAGGGCAGGTAAAGAAAATTTTGCCCCCACCCCTCCCCTGTAACATAAAGTGCCACATGAAACACTTGCACATCCTCAACCAAATCTAAAATAACAAAAAGCTTTAACACAATATGCTACAAAAAAACTACTAATAATAGTTTTATAAATTACCCAAATACAAGCTACACCAACCAGAATCCCCAAAACCCCAAAGACCACATATCACCCGCACAATGACCGAAAATACTCCACCCTGACCTCATATCACCACTAGTGGCCTAATACAGAAAAACCCGGAAACCCCATATCACCAGCACATAGTGACTGAATAAACAAAAACTACATTACTGAATACAAAAAATACCAACATACAGTGTGGTACCCGCTGCCCCCACACCTGCACACATATAATTGGTTTCAGTAAAGTTAATTAGTGACTCACAGGGGCGTCTTGAAGAGTTTTTCTTTCTCTTTTTTATCCCCCTGTCCCAGCCCATGAAGCTACCCCGATCTTCACTGTAAAAATTTTCAAAACAATTTTCTTAAGACTCCCCCTTTACAGCATTTTCCAACCAATTCCTATCTCTATACAAACTCCCCATCTATGCATCTCATATGTTACCATGTAATAGCCCCGTAGCCTGAGTGCCCCCTATAGCAGGGTCCCCCGATGCCCGTAGTAGCCCCCCGTAATGATACCCCCTGTACCTTAGCCCCCTGTAGCCAGTTGTCCCCTTTATCAGTTGCCCCCGTAACCGTGATGCCCCGTAGCCAGAGATGCCCCCCTTTTACTAGTGTGCCCCCATTGTAGCCAGTAATGCCCCCGAGCCGTAATGCCCCTGTAGCCATAGATGCCCCCCTTGTAGCCAATTTCCCCCTTGTTGCCAAAGACCCCCCCTTTAGCTAGTGTGCCCCCCTTTTAGCCCTGGCCCCTGTCCAGTAATGCCCCCTGTAGCCATAGATGCCCCCCTTTTCCGGGTGCCCCCCCCTAGCCTTTATCCCCCCCTTGTAGCCCTGATGCCTACCCCCCCTCCAGAGTGCCCACCCCCGTAGCCATAGCCTCCATTGTACCTTTTAGCCCCCCTTGCAGCCGTGATGCCCCCATTGTAGCCATGTGCCCCCATTGTACCCGGGTGCCCCTTGTAGCCATGACCCCCCTTTTAGCCTGACCCCCCCTTTTAGCCATGTGCCCCATTGTAAGTGTGGCCCCCATTGTAGCCAGGGGCCCTCTTTTTGCCAGTGGCCCCATTTTAAAAGTGATCCCCCCTTAGCCAGTATGCCCCCTGTGCCATATCTCCCCCTTTAGCCGTGTGCCCCCCTTTACCCCAAAATGCCCCCCTTTTTCCCGAGTGGCCCCCCTTTAGCCAGTGTGCCCCCCCTTGTAAACCTGTGCCCCTCTTGACCGTGGTGGCCCCCTTTAATAATTATAAAATAAAAAAAAAAGTCTCACCTGGGTCCGCGCGTCCCCGGGGCCGGGCCCGCATGGGGGGCTGCAAGCGGTGGGAAGCAGCTGACTCATCAAGGGTACGCTGCAGCAGTCCCCGGGGTCTCCCCGGCAGAGCTGCCGCCCAGGGGGGCAGCGTCGCAGGGGGCGCGGGGAAGTGTGCGCCCCCTGGACGCTAATCAGGGAGGAGTCAGGGGCGGGAACGCCGTCCCCCCTCCTCCCCAGCTGTGGCTCTGCGCGACGTTTTAAAACAAAAATACATATATCACACACAATATATTATATATATATAAATATAATAATAAATTTTTAATATATTATTTCAATATACACCCCACATATATAATTTTTTATATAATTTAATTATTATATATTAATAACAATTACACACACAAAAAATAATTTAATTCAAAAGAAATAAGCCCCATTTCTACGTGTAATCTTTTGCGGGGGGCCCGCAACATAGGGGTTTCCCGGGGGGGGAAGCCGATTTCTACTATACCATAGGAAAAAGTTGCAGCACTCTGGTAGTCAGGTGAAAAAACGTGAAAACGTGAATTTATTGCCACATATTCCAAGAATATACACACACACATATACATACATACACACACACACTGTGGCAGAGCGACCTCAGGTGGTCACATGTTCTGCCAACAGGTGGAGTAAAGCAGGATAACTGCATGCTACCATGGTGAGGTAAGAGCCATTCAAGTAGGTTGTCAGCCACAGTAAGAGGTTGTCAGCCATTTCGGGATGGCTCTTGTTGGGAGTAGGCAGAGGGTCAGATGGGTGCCTATTCCCAATCTTCCAGGACAGGTTTTTGGTAGGTCCCAGGAGGCTTATAAAAAGCATAGTACTCCAGGTGATCAGGAGGCATTGTCGGCTGGCTGGAAAGAACATTGCAGCATTCCTTAATTCAAAAAAGGCTTGAGAAAGGCTTTGCTAAGCCAAAACATCGCCATTGAACATGTTGGAATAAAGTTGAATTCACTTTTTTGAATTAAGGAGTGCTGCGATATTCTTTGGATATCGAATGGGACTGGTGACTCTCATATAATCGCTGGCACCAACAATTGGCTTTAAGGGAGTGCTGCCTTTGCATAAATATATATATATATTGTAAGCTTCCACTCACGTTTAGATGCGGCTCTGGGGATCGCAGTCCAATGTAGACAGAGACACAGACAGGTTGAAGCTTGTTCCAGCACGGGTCCTCCCGTGTTTTATTGGCACAACAGGTATACACAGAACGTATGCCAGATGCAAACCGAATAACAAACAAACAAAACAAAAATGCCTGCTCGGCTGAGTGCTGGCTGGACAGTGCAGTTCCCTCACTACACTTGTCTAGCAAACGGTCTAGGTGAGTTCCTGGGTACTCCAAGTCAGTCCCACCTCTCAGGCCAATCTCCTTGACCTGTATGACAGACAGGGCTGGTCAGCTGACTAGCTGACATATAACGGCTAGCCCAAATCCTGGTCAGGTGGAACAAGGGGAGTAGACACCCACCCAACGCTTTGCCTACTCCAATAGAAGCCATCCCAGGTTTGGCTGAAGCAGCCATACTACGTAGAAAAGTATGTTAACCCCTTATTGAGGTTAACACACACAAACTACATGGCTTCTATTTCACCAAGGCCAGGTAACCATGGTGACATGTTTACCTACTCTCTTTTCCCGGCGTAAGCAGAATCTCGCTGGGGTGTACACCCTTAAGGAC
>JAODAL010050305.1:0-27499 GCA_025379985.1 Phyllomedusa bahiana
TCAGAGGGTTGTGAAGCTCTGGGGTGTGCTCAACAATAAATTTCTGTAATTTCTGCGGGTTAATTTAAAATTGTGTACTCACATTTGTTACCAGTGTTTAGACATTGATGTCGTGTGTGATTTATTTGAGGGCACACAAATTCAATTTTTTATAAAAGCGTACACTGATTTTTTTAAAAATTGTATCAAAGTGTAAAATTTCTTCAGTTTTCTCCCATAAAAAGATATAATACAATACTTCCAAAAATGTGAAGCGTGGACTCAAATTTTGAAGATACTTTATGTCTCATCACATTGATTATTTTTAAACATGTCAGCAAAGGTAAATAAAGACTATTATCAAATACATTGCTGTCCTGCTTTTGTTTCCATTCAGAACAGAGCAGTTTTTATCTCAAGCTTGAGTACATAAGCTTGGGGAAAAGCCTAGCAGCCCTGACCATGACCCGTTGTCACCCCCTGGTGTTTTATCACAGCCCGGAGTTGTTTATTTTCTTACTGAAAAAACTTAACTTGGGGGTTCACCCCTTTAAAATCCTATCCCTTACCAATGCATTACGGCCCAAAGCATAAAAGGCAATTTAATGAAACAATGTTAAAAACCACCCCTCTCCGGTAAAGCCTGAAGCTGGCTGTAAAAAGCAATGCTTGTAAGGTTTGCAGCATTTGTTTTTAGGAATTTGCCATCATAGACAGATATGGTAGGAAATGCCATCAATGTAAGATATATTCAGGTCCCACTTCTGGGACACCTATCTGCAGAATGGGCCACTGAAACTCCCCATGAAAACAAAGCTACTCTTTGTTCATTTCAATGGGAATTTCGAATACAGCTGAGCAATGTCTATAATGTCTATAATGGCAAAACCACTTTAAAGTCTAAATAGTTTTTTTGTTACTGGCGTCTCTCATGCTAAGTGGGAATTTTTAACCTGTGGTTAATAATTTGAATCCTGCCCTTGGTGTTAAAAAGAAGACAATTTTAGCTGACAACATGCAGGAAAGTAAAAACAAGAAAAGTCCCTTTTTCAAGGAAAAAAAAAGGCTTGCCCTTAGGCATTTTACATCTTATATACTATCACCTTATAGTTTCCATTCCCAAATAATACCACTATAGGGCAATAAATTATTTTGGATCCCTACATAATTACTCACTTTTCCACCCTCTAAAACCAGTTCTGTTTTTTTTTAGCCAGCTACATAAATCTGCTGAACACTGGAATAGTGTCACATATACATTATTGCTATATTTAGTCATGCAAGGTCGGCACAAACGTGTGCAGAAAGTCACGACAGATGTTTCGCTTGTCGTTACACTCACATAATCAAAAACTGGAACTCTTGCCCACATCATCATATTGTGCATACATTCAAGTAAAGACTGTAGCTTTAATAATTTCACGTCAGCCTTAGTACTGATCTGGTGGGACGAACCTTTGCACAGTTATTACCTCTCCCCTGAAAACACTGAACTTGTCAGGGTATAATCTCCCTTGGCTGTGACTATCCCTGTTCTTCTGCCGATGAATTATGTGTGCTTCAGAAGCACCTGTTATTTTGATCTGCAATTAGTGACAGTCTTGGCCCAAGCCGTTGATTTATTTTGTTTTAATGCTGTCTGTTGGTTGACTGCTTGGCAGACTCCACTACAACAAGATATTCACAAGAGAGAGGGACCAGAGCGGTAAATCTCAGTTGTCAGCGAGATTTATTTTGTGAACACCCATGTTAGAGAGGAAATAGGAATATCTCTGCACCTTGCATTGCATTGGCTCTCCCTATCACAGAAGCACATCCACTTGGCTCCTTTTGTCTTTGGTTACACTGCAGTTTCCTATAATGCCGCACATTAGGCTCATTTATCACAGGAGCACCCTGGGCTGCCTGCATTATCTGCTAGGTTTTGTCATGGTGTGCTGGTACATTACAAATACAATTAAACCTTTTTATGATAGTGCAGCTTTTGGCTAAAACAGCCCAGCTTCAAGGTTGAAAGATTCCAGATATTACCAGTGATATCAGTTCTTTTCCATTTATCGGCATTGTCCTGACTAATGCTGGAGTGTTGCATTAATTAAAGGAAGCATCCAGTAATGCTCCCGTTTTTGCCAGGCTGACACTGAATTGGAGCCTGATGCCTGCTCATGTTTTAAGGGCCATTCATCAAACATGTCACGCTGAAGCAGCCAGCTGTCGGAGCAAAGGCTCATTTGCATTTCATCAACTTCGGTCTTCCATTCACTCTTTTTCCCAATTTCCCTTTCCATTTGCTACTATTTTTCATCTCCCTCTTCTCTTTTTCAGCAATTCAATATTGTTGCATGTGGATGTGTACATGTTTATTACATTGCGTTTATGGTTGTGGCGTGTGGGGAAAATCTACAGTTGCAGTTTATCTACATGACATTTTTGCTTTTTTCTTATTGCTAAAAATTTGGAAAATGCAAACAGAAGCAGAAAATCTGAAAACGGTAGAACATTATGACTGGAGAAAATGAATGCTGTGATATTCCCAGTTTGTCATAAACGAAGCTTATGCCAGGTAATAAAGGTTCACGAAAGTATTTGAGAGCACTGAGTAAAGTTTGAGAAATTCAGGAAATTCAAAGTACAGTGTATTTTATGCCTTAAAGAATATTTAGATTTTTGCAACCCTATTTTTATTGCTTTGATGGATCATTGGGCTA
This sequence comes from Phyllomedusa bahiana, assembly GCA_025379985.1. NCBI lineage: Eukaryota > Metazoa > Chordata > Amphibia > Anura > Hylidae > Phyllomedusa > Phyllomedusa bahiana. The sequence continues at coordinate 2,688 of JAODAL010050305.1, forward strand.
TTTCAAAGAGGCCATTCCTTACAGGGAGCTTCAGACTACCATTTTCAATCTGTGGAATGTTCTACAGCAGTGACTGACATTTTAGCACTGCTATTCTCAGGTAATTCTGTTATAGGGACATGGGTGATGGAGGGATTTTAACCTTCAGGGCTCCAAAGCGTTACTGTTTATCAGTAACAAAAATAAACAAGCTTCTGTACTGCTGATAAGACACAGCAGGGAGTAACTTCACCATTTTGGCCTGGCAAGCTAGAGCAGAGAGAGGTGGTAACAGCTAAGGAATTCTTCTGTAAAAAAAAAAAAAAAAAAAAAGCAGTAGATAACTGATTCACTCTAAAATGAAGCCAAATCAGAACAGCAATGTATTTGGTAACAATCTTTAAAGCTAATAAATGTGGTGAGAATAAGCCTTTACATAAAAAAAAATGAAACTGGTTGAAAAACAGTCTTTATAAAAATAAAGTCTGCTATTCTGTGCATGCAGCTCTTATGCATACCTATGTGTTTGCATGGTTACAGACAATAAACACATCCTGTGAAGACTAATCCTGCAATTATATCTTCCTCCCTAACTTTTATCTTCTCTTCTAGTGTCTGTAGGTTAACAGTAAAATAGACAGATACAGAGGTACAGTACCTTTAAAATGTCTGCACTTTTATATGAGAGCAGTTCAGCTAAATTGGTAACAAAATTCAAGTTCGGGAAGTCCCAAACACCAATAACATTTAAGCCTATGAGGAAAAACTTCTGCATGTGTTTTATGGCTCTAGAAAGCATCTGTAGCATCTAAATGCCTCCAAATTGCATAGGAACACCCTCACATATCTGGGCAACACCAAGGAATTTCAATTGGCCCACATTCTTTTGGTAAAAAATTTAAAAAATAGGGAACATTCCATTGGGGACGACAAACCTGGGAGAATCCCTTTCTTAAAAGGGGTTAGGGATAAAAGGGTCCAATTTCCTAAAAAACCCTAATTCCCCCATTTACTCCAAAACCTAGTGTAAACCCTACAGGTTTAATCCCAGAAATTTGGATTGGTTACAGTTAGAGTTGGACTAACTTTATGCCTAACCCTAAATCTGGGGTTTTCCAGATGTTGCAAACATGTTCCCCATATATTGTCTAGAGTCAATATTTTGATGATTTTCACCAAAATTTTATTCTGGCTGACACTGAATTAAATCACTGAAATATAGGTTGAACTTGGCTTGTAACCAAATTTGAAGCACTATACTAATAATTACATAAAATTGAATCCACTTTTTACCTTTCTTTTCTGTTATTTTTGCAGACAAATATAGAAAGGCAGGTTTAGTAACTTTGTCTAAGTTTAGATTACTCAGTCGAAGCCTGTACCAAATTTATTACAGTGGCACGTTTTTAAAAAATCTGGAGCTTCTTTAGACTTTTTTATACCACTAATTGGTAGACTTTCTTTGCACCATAATTTCAATTACAGAAAGTAAACACAATTTTGGTGCATACTGTCCACATTAATCCAAGCCTGTTTATGTGAATCCACACACCATGATGTCCCTTTATAGGAAGAGCCTCAAAAAATATCTAAAACAAATTATAAATGTTTCTTAAATGGGTTGTCTCACTACATTGATTCATCTTACCTCAGTCCTGTGTTCTTGGTTTCATTTTGAATACAGGGGCGTGTTTACTGGCTTCTACTAGGCTGCAGTGACAAGCTGCTGCGGACCCCAGGTCTGCAGCTATAGGACCAACGCTGGTAGCCTATTAGGAGAGATTGAACAGGTCTGTAGCTATAGCAACGAGCACCGGCAGCCTATCAGGAGAGACCGAATAGGTCTGCAGCTATAGCAACCTGAGAAGATGATGCAGCCCATACAAGAGGAGATATCTAGGAATAGGTAGGACATGTTTAAAGGGGCACATATTGCAAAGTGACTTGTTTTTGCAAGATCTTTAACATAAAAAGCAATCCTTGTACTGAGACAACCCCTTTAAACTAGATGTGCCAAATTGCGCCAAATTTTGAGACATTTTAAGACAGATTCTAGGAGCAAACACAATAGTCAATCTGCCCCACTGGCTTTAATGGAAAACACAGATATAGCAAACCTAAACTTGACAGATATGTGCCATGATATCACTACACAGAATGTTATCTCAGGGTCCTCAATACTTTCAATGCTTTTGTTTATCTTAGATATCACTGCCATGTTAAACTCTGCTACATCCATACATTCCATTAAGTCCCCTTTGATTTTAATGAGATGTCTGTGCCATTAGCTGGCATCTATAAAGTCCTATCTTTTCAGGTTTCCATTAATTTTGACAGATAGATTGGTACAGGCCACTAGGCAAAAGCACAGAAGCCTGACAGGTCCTGTAAAAGTCAATTTGAAGCTTCTGTTTTGATCCAGATGGTACCATTAGGCTGGATTAACACATGCAGTTTTTGAAAATAAAAAAGAAAAGTAAAAATCTTAGCAATTTTACCTTTTTACTTTTCTCCTTTTTAGCCACCCCTGGTGAGGGACAAAAACAAGTTCACCAAACACTGCACTGAGAACCAAGTTGATTGATTTCTCAGTAATAGAATTCAGAGTCAACAAAGCCTTAAACATTTCTTGACCCGAAGTGCAATCCACTGAGGCACTTGAATCTCTATCTTAGCAAAACCAAATAGAACCTTACTTAGAGACTTCTGGGTAAGAAACCAAATAATTATATTCCCTTATATTTCACAAAGATAGCAGTTTCACTCCATGTAGAAAAACATTATATTTTTTCATGATCCCAAAAGGATTTACAGTATATTGTCATTTGGGGGCTCGACCCTTAGAAAACCTTTTGAATACATTTGCTATTGACTCATCCTCTTCATAAACTTAACAATGTACTATAATAGTGGTACTACTCTAGGCACAAATATGCACAATCACTCAAAACACACATGGTTCTAAACTTTTAGGAAGCTGTCATTTTTTTTAGTTTTTTTCGGAATAGACTAGGATGGCCAAAGATAAAACTCGTCTTTTTAAAATTGGGCTCCTGCTAGATAAATTATCTTTAGGCATTCACATTGAAATATGTGTAAAAACCATGATTATTGCTGATACCATTGCTGTTAATGGAAATATGTATTTCACATAAAATACCGTATAACAATTTTAAAAATGTAAATTTCAAATCCTTTACGGGTTAATCTGATCTCCAGCGATGGATTCTTGCTGAAACCGGTTGAGAGTGCCTTCCATTTGGATAAGTGTCCCAGAGAATGCCATGAAAACATTTCCTAAAGCATAACGCTGCCACAATCAACGTGTGCTCTTCCAGCAATGGTTGCAGACTGTTTTTTATCTCACGTTTCTCACCTAACAGGCCAACATCCATCCAATTCAATGAAGCAGATAATGTAACTCATCAGAGAAGGTAACCCTTTGCTTAATCAGCAAAGGTCCAATTCTAATACTGCCATAGAAGATGAAACCTTTTCTGTCAATGCAACTTTGTTAGTGGTGGTGCAGAGACCATCCATCTGCTTCAGAACCCCATAAGAGTAGGGGTCACTGAAATGTTGTGTTAGACACACATCTGGTAGCGTTTGGTTCATTTTATCAGAGCTGCTCCACAGTACTGTGTTGGTCTACCCTTGTACACCTTTATAGCAGACTTTACCTCTCACATCAATAGCACATGCTGCTTTACAGTTTGCATGTTAATTATTTGCAATGGTGCCATTTGGCGACACATGATACAGTTTCATCACAACAGCACATGAACAGTTCACAGACTGTGCGGTTTCAGAAATAATGCCACTGTTTTCCTGAAAACCAGTAATCATCCCTTTTTGCAACTCTGATAAATTGCCCATATAACCCATAACAGCAACGAGAGATATGTGTGCAGACAACACACACCTTATATACCCACCAAGCCAGCTCACCACATGTGACCTCCTCCATGAGTTAAGTACTGCTGATGGTGAAAATAGGAAGTGGTCATAATAATGTGACTCAACTCTGTATCACATTACAAATTCAAGTTTAGTACAGCATTTTTAAATTGTATAACTAACATGAAATTATTTAACTAACTGAGTGGTTAGAGAGCATGAATGTTGGGTAAGAATATTACAGTACACTCCCCTTCAGGTGTTAGTGTCATATCAGATAAACACTCATTTTAGACTACCATGACCAATAATAGTGGAGCATGACTGACAGAGACATGCTTTTAAAGAAGAAGTGAATAGGAAAGGGTGGATATCATTTGTCAAACTGTCAAGTGACAGGTGCCCCACCTTCCACACCCTTTACCCCATGTACATCTGGTGGCAGGTGTGGTACACTGCACACCTTCTCATGGCCATCAACCCTCACTGTTTCAGAGGACGTGATGATTTTCCCATTCATTTTCATACCCTCGACCACTTTCGGTGAAGTGGGTGTTTTTACAAGTACTTCTGCCGCTCACCAAACTACCTACTTCCGATGATGTGGCAGTTTTTCCACCCTGTCGTCCCAAACCCATCAAACCAGCCACTGCCACCTATCTAGCCGCCTACTTCTGACAAGGTGGCAGTTTATCTCCACTCCTCTTTCCATACTTAGCAGATTGACCAGTTCTGATGATGAAGCAATTCCCACAAGTGTTCTATCTCATTTTCCCACAATACTTATATTCAATACATAGGGGCGTCTGTTATAGGACCCCAATGCTACTCCCTCAATCAACCCAGAAAACCACATTAATATACATAGGGGCGCCTGTTATGGGACTCAATGCTACTCCCTCAATGATCTTAGAAAGCCTCACAGATAAGTAGTGACTAGTGATGAGCGATTACGTCAACTATCATTAGTCGATAGTCAATATCGGCAATTATCAAGACGATATCCGATAGTCGATAATAGATTATCGCCGATGACCATTAAAGTCTATGGGAGAGGAACAGCAACTTCATTCTTACACCCAAACAGGGCTGGAGAAGCTGGAATTAACATCCACAACAGGAAACTGGATACGTGTTACATCTTGAGCAAGACAATTAGGCAACAAGAGTCACAGAAAAAAAGTCACAGACCATTCACTATCCTTGTCCTGTACCACAGCATGACCCTTAAACCTGCATGACCCACAAATTAAAAAGTGCCAGAAGACAGTTTTATTTGAACCATCATTTTAGTTGAACTGGACATTGACTATCCCTGTCCTGGAACGCAGCATGACCCTTAAACCTGTCTGACCCACATTTTAAAAAGTGCTGGAAAAGGGAGTCTGTAAATGTTATATGGATTAATATGGCAGCCTTCGCACCACCACTACAGGCGTAATTTACTAGGAAATATGTATAACAAAATTTGCGTACAACTGAGCTCTTTGTGGCAAACAGACGCACGGACTTCAATAAAACTATTTAAAAGTTATAGGGATAAGTTATGCCGGTTTTTGGGAACACTGACACACAGTGATTGCAATTGAAATGAAAAAACAGGGACAAGATCACCTCCTATCAGAGGTCTGCTGGCCAAAAAAGTGGTAAAAAACAGTGCTTTTCAATTCAAGATCACAGAACACACTGAGCTGCAAAATATCTCCCATCCTTTCAAAAGCCTCTCCTGCTGTCAAGACATTCTACTAACATCACTATTCATAGGGGTGTCTGTTATGGGACCCCAATGCTACTTCCTTAAAAATCCCAGAAAACTAAACATAGAGGCGTCTGTTATGGGATCCAATGCTACTCCCTAAATAATTGCAGAAAGCCTCACAGCTAAGTAATGACCTCTTTATCAGTAGCCCAGATATTCCAAAACATTCACATTACCTTTAACTTTGCTAGTCTTTCAGTCATACTGGTAAGCAGGGCCGGGACGACAGGTAGGCAGAGGTAGGCGATTGCCTAGGGCGCCTACCTCTGCCTGTCACTTTGGGGCGCAGGTAGGGGCCCCGGCTCTACCCTCTGCCGTGGTCCTGGAGCAACGACTGCCCCTTCAGCTGCAGATGCGTCCGCAGGACGCACATGCAGCTGCGGGCTTCAGTGGAGCAGAGAGCGAGCGCTCCCTGCTCCGCAGACAGTGTCAATCGATACAGCGGGGCCGCTGGATCCTCATAGCGCTGAGGACCCGCCGCGGCCCCGTGCGGCTCAGCTTGGCAGCGACGCAATGAAGTGATGTCATCGCGACGCTGCCTCTCCTCGGGCGCACAGCCTATGACGGGCTGTGCGCCCGAGGAGCTGCCGGAGGAGCGTCCCGACGCTTTAGGCATGGCCTAAAGAGGAATGCGCGGCCGGGAAGCTGGTAAGGTAAGTATTAATGTTATTATTTTTACCTGAGAGTGCCCCTATATACCCCTGCCTGAGCCCCTATATCTACTTGCCTGCCTGAGCCCCTATATACCTCCGCCTGAGCCCCTATATACCCTCATCGGAGCCCCTATATACCCCTGCCTGAGCCCCTATATCTATATGCCTGCCTGAGCCCCTATATACCCCTGCCTGAGCCCCTATATACCCCTGCCTGAGCCCCTATATACCCCTGCCTGAGCCCCTATATCTATATGCCTGCCTGAGCCCCTATATACCCCTGCCTAATCCCCTATATCTATATGCCTGCCTGAGCCCCTATATACCCCCGACTGAGCCCCGATATACCCCTGCCTGAGCCGCTAAAACTATATAACTACCTGAGCCCCTATATACCCCTGCCTGAGCCCCTATATCTATATGCCTGTCTGACCCCCTATATACCCCAGCCTGAGCCCCTATATCTATATGCCTTCCTGAGCCCCTATATATACCTGCCTGAGCCCATATATCTGTATGCCTGCCTGAGCCCCTATCTCTATATACCTGCCTCAGCCTCTATATCTATATGACTGCCTTAGCCCCTATATACACCTGCCTGAGCCCCTATCTCTATATACCTGCCTGAGCCCCTATATCTATATGCCTGCCTGAGCCCCTATATACACCTGCCTGAGCCCCTATATCTATATGCCTGCCTGAGCCCCTATATACAAATGCCTGAGCCCCTATATCTATATGCCTGCCTGAGCCCCTATATCTATATGCCTGCCTGAGCCCCTATATACACCTGCCTGAGCCCCTATATCTATATGCCTGCCTGAGCCCCTATATACACCTGCCTGAGCCCCTATATCTATATGCCTGCCTGAGCCCCTATATATACCTTCCTGAGCCCCATCTCTATACTCCTGCCTGAGCCCCTATATACACCTGCCTGAGCCCCTATCTCTATATACCTGCCTGTGTGCCCCTTCATACGTGCCTGAGTTCCCCTATATTTATATACCTGCCTAAGGGGACAATATATACCTGCCTGACTGAGGAGACACACACATACACACACACATATATATATATATATATATATATACATATCTGTATACCTGCCTAACTGATGGGGACCTATATAGCTTCCCATCTGAGGGGGCATATATACCCGTCTAACTGCAGAGCCCTACATAGCTTCCTATCTGAGGGGACGTATATACCTATAATTCAGGAGTTACTGGAAATGTGAGGATTCTAAGATATTTGTGTCCAAACCTGCAGGGACGAGTATTGGCCGGGAGAAATCAGCATGAAGGTGTGAACCGGATGGAGAAGAAAAGGGAAAGTGAATGACGCTGATCAGAAATGATGTCTCCTGTGAGTCACTAAATATAACTGCAGTGTAATCTCTTATATTTCTGCAGAGTATCTACACACAACTAGTATCTACCACTATATGGTCCCTGTATGGCAGTGGTACATGTAATCAGAGGCTGTGTACAACTGATGGTCACATGTGGGGGTCGCGTTTGGTTAGGGTCTGGCAGGATTAGTTGATCCTTAAGTAGTAACAGTTTAGGGTCTTGGTGTTGTAGGAGTGATTTTTAGTAACAATCATTCGTCTGGTAGATTTGCTCCATGTATAGGTGGATTATTTAGTGACTGTTATTTAGGGGTATTACACTGTCATATGGAGGTGAGCGATTTTGAAAAAGCAAATTTGTCAGGGCTGATTTTCATTGTGCAGTGACTGCTGAGAAGATGGGCAGGATCTATGTGGAGTATGCAGAAAATTAGTGACAGGACCTGGTGCAAGGGGCGAGAGGACCTGGCGCAGGGGCGAGAGGAATTAGTGTGGGGTGGTGCAATTTTTTGGGGAGCGAGGCGGGAGTGGGGGGTGCCATTGGCTGTACTTACCTAGGGCACCAAAATGCCTTGTCCCGGCCCTGCTGGTAAGGTAGCGCCCCCTTAATCCACACACAGATATTGAGACATTCACACGGAAAGCTGACTATGAACAAGCGGCTGTAGTTTAAAGAGCATAGGAAGTGTGTGTGAGGGCCCAGATTTGAGATAGTGCAGAGAGTGTGGGGGCTTGTATGGGCATGTCTGAATGGAATATTGTGGACTTTACACTATTTAACCCCTTAAGGACCTTGCAGTTTTTTTAGTTGACACATTCGTTTTTCCATCCTCGCCTTCCCGGAGCCATAACTTTTTTTATTTTTCCACCTACATAGACCTATGAGGGGTTTTTTTGCAGGACAAGATGTACTTTCTAATGTTGTTATTCACTGTACTATAGAATATACTGGGGAATGGAAAAAAAATTCCAAGTGGGACAAATTGTGAAAAAAAACGTACCTGTGCCATATTTGCGGGTGTTTTGCTTTTACGGCGTTCAATCTTCCATAAATATAATGTGTTATCTGTATTCTGCAGGTTGATATGCATCTGCCAATATCAAACCTGTAGGGTTTCCGTTATGTTTTGGTACCGTAAAAAAATTTCAAACATGTTCCATTTCTTAAATATGCGCCACGGTGCCATTTTGTGCGACCAATAACTTTTTTGTACTAACACCTACGGATGTCAGTGAGGATGCATTTTTGCAAGCTGAAGTGTACTTTTTATTGCTAGTAGTTTGGAATGCATGCAACTTTTTTGATCACTTTTATTCCAATTTTTATGGAACGTGAAATGACCAAAAATCTGCAATTTTGGTGTTTGGAATTTTTGGCGTTGTACAGTGTTCAGCATATGAGATAAATGATGTTATCTTTTTATAGATCTGCCTTTTTCAGACATGGCAATACCAAATATGTGTAACTGTTTTATTATTTTACTTTTTTTATTTGTAAATTGGTGAAAGGGGGGTGATTTGAACTTTTAATACTATTCTTTTTACACTTTAAAACTTTCTTAATTTATTTATTTTTAACATTAACTTTGAGTCACCCTAGGGCACTTCACTACTAGGGGGTGTGATCGTTAATACAGCCTAATGCATTGCATAGACAATGATTTAGGGTGTATCAAGATGGCGGTTTCCCCACTTCCTGCCTGGGGCCAGAAGTTGGGAAATTTAAAACATGGCAGCGATGGAGGCCTTCACAAGGCTTCTTGCTGCCATGTTCAGCCACCGGATCCCCGTGGTTACGCCGCGGGGACTCCGATCGGAGTGAAGAACGGTGCGGCACCGTTTTTCATTCATTTAGACGCTGTAGCCATCTTTGCCACGGCATCTAATGGGTTAAACAGCGCTGCCAGCTGTAACCGCAGGGTGTCAGCTTCAATTAGCCACTAACACCTGGCGGCTGTGTAGTGGAGTCGCGGACCCAGGACTCATTCGTCCAGGGTCGTTAAGGGGTTAAAAGTTGTCTGAACATGCCTTAGAATCTAACAACCACCGTATGACTCTCCCAGCCCATTCTAAATTTGTCTAAAAGAAAAAAATTACACCATGATTTTTCAGAGTTTAATTGTTTTTATTGACCAATCAGAAGTATACAATCAATAATTGTTTAAATGTAGACACAACAAAATATTTACAATTTATGTTCAGGATAAAATGTGACTACAATGTTAGCCAATAATGGGTTGTGGTCTTTTCAATGGAGTTGATTGTACAAAGTTATACAATGACAAACAGGTAGTTTTATCTCAGCCATGGGAACTTTAAACATTACTATGAGAACTATGGATTACTGTAATTTCGCGCATCTCACCCATTTTAGAGCGCAAATACGCGGCGAAATGTGCGCCGAAATTACCCCGCGTGAACATACCCTAAAGGATTGAACTTTACACTGAAACGCCCACAAAGAAACAGCACCTGAAAACTGCTGCAGTAAAGACCTGGCAGAGCATTAAAAAGGAGGAAACACAGAGTCTGGTGATGTCCATGAGTTCGAGACTTCAGGCAGTCATTGCCAACAAAGGGTTTTCAACCAAGTGTTAGAAATTAACATTTTATTTACAATGATTTAATTTGTCCAATTGCTTTTGGTCCCTTTAAAAACAGGGTGGCTCATGTTAAGGAGCTGAAACTCCTACACCCTTGATATAATTTAATTGTGGATACCGTCAATTGAAACCTGAAAGTCTGGACTTTACGTCCATGTCCATTATATAATTATAACTTGAATATGTTTCAGTAAACAGGTACAAAAAAACTAAATTTGTGTCAGTGTCCAAACATATATGGACCTTAGACTATGTCTACACTGAATCGGACAAAAAACGGCCCAAAAGCCGCCGTTTTTTTTTCTGATGCAGGACCACGGCTTTTGTCACGCTTTGTACAAAAACCACAGTTGCTTCTTGCTTTCCTGCCGTCTTCCCATACAATACTATTGTATGGGAAGACGGCAAGAAAAGGAGAAGCGCCGGCGTACTATACAACATGTTGTAAAATAAGCCGCTGCCGAAAGACGGGCAGGGAAAAGATGAGCTGTGTAGACAGGAGCTCGTCTTTCCTATTGCCGTCTATGGGGCTGCAGGAATGATCATATCATTTATTAATAAAACGAAAAGTGCCGAAGATGCGAGCGTAATCCTGTGCAGTGTGGACATAGCCTAACTGTACAATCTATAGCTGTACAGATAGTCCAGTTGTGAAATAAGTTGATCATCCAAGTTAATGTCCACTTGAATAAAGAGTGTGTCTATTAGGTAATGAGCCCCACATGAACCCCCCATCAGTAACAGCCGTGTTATCCTGTTTAACAATATGGCACTTTAAGTACAAGAGTGTATTATTTATATCATAAAAATATTTTCCGCTTCAAGAAATGAAGAATTCACAAGGCACATTGTCTGTCATGGCTGCAATTGGTTGGTCTTTAGCAATGTTTTTAAATGAGTTCCTTACAGGTGGGGTTGCTCTTTCTAAACCCTTTCTCAAGAGGTATGCTTCTTCTATAAAGACCCCTAAATAGCCCAGCAAGACCTGCACCATACATGTATTTAGCACCATGAAAGCCCTCAAAACCATGTCCATAGTACCAGACTGTTGCGAACGGCGCCGCAGCCCGCAACTCGGGCTGCGGGCGCCTTCGCAGCTCTGTTGGTGCCCCCGCTACCGGGTGTCGGGCGACGGGCGCACTCGTCCCCCTGCGCGCCGGTACTTACCCGGCCGCGCTCCAGTCTCTCAGCAGTCTCCTGCTGCTCGGTGCGCGTGTCCCTGTGCTTTAGGGCGTGCGCGCGCTGGCTCTGTGAAATTTAAAGGGCCAGCGTGCCGGTAATTGGCTAATTACCGGGCGCTGCCTCTATATTACCTGGGCTGCCTCTATATTACCTTCCGCCCACTCCCTGCCGGATCTTTAGTGCCTTTGCCTATATAGAAAGTGTTTCCTGAAGTCTTGTTCTGATCTTCTTTGTACTGTACCGTTTGCCTCCGTCTCCTGACCACGAACCTCTGCCTCCTGTCCAGACCCTTTGCCTGTCCCCGACTACGATCCTGCCTTATGATTCTGTACCACGCTACACCTCGGCTGCCACCGCAACCAAGTCGCGTCAGGGGTAGCGACCTGGTAGACTCCCGCCACAGCAAGTCCATCCTGATTTGCTGTGGGCTCTGGTGAAAACCGGGACCTCCTTAGACTCCGCTCCCTGGCGTGGCTTACACCATCGCTTGCGGTGGTACAGTGGATCCACTTCTACGACCGGGATCGTTACACAGGCATAAACAGCGGCCTCAACATACACTCTTTGGGATAGCATTTTAGCATGTCAAGACCCTGCGTTGTCCAAAATGTAACTGCACAATACTTTTCCTATACCTGAATTTAACAAAATTGCTATAGAATCAAAATGGTATTTGCATAAAGATATATATTTTGGTTTTGTGTACTGCACTGTGACAATCTCATTGTTTTTACCAACAGTCTCAAAGATCCTTAACGAACTGGGGTTCGGACCCTACGTGTAAAACACCTTTGGGTACTCTTGGGCTATTGTGTTTGACGTTCTGGTGGTTTAGCCCCAGTTCACACGGCTTATTTCGGCGCGGATTGGCGCCGTACTGCGCGCCGGATTTGCGCTGCAGTATGGCACCAATCCATCGCAGTAATTACGGTAATCCACCGTTCTCATAGGCCCCGTTCACACGGCTTATTCCACGATTTGGACCGTATTGAGCGCGACAAATCCGCCGTGAATAAGGGGCGGGACAGGGCGGGGGAAAGTCACTTGCACATTATCCAGGCGCAATACGTGCCTGGTATAATGGAAGTCTATGGAGCCGGCGGGCCGCACCCCTGCCCCCGCACCCACCCCTTATGCAAGCCGGAATTGCAAGCGCAATCTGGCTCGCAATTACGGGTTGAATAAGCCGTGTGAACACGGGCTTAGGAGTTTGTTTAGCAGCTTTTAGAATTGTGTGTTGATGGCGCCGAGGATAAAAATTCCAACTGTTTAACTTTGATCATAGCCTTTACTGAAAGTTCCTTAAGGCCGTGTTCACACGGCTTATTCACGGCGGATTGTGCGCCGTATATGAGCGCACAAATCCGCCGTGAATACGGGGCGGGACGGGGGCGGGCCGGAGCGCGGCGGGGGCGTCGCTCCCGGCCCCATAGACAATGCATTGTTTACGGCGCGTCCGCGGCGTAAATAATGTGCATGTCACTTTCTCCCCCCGCGGCGGATTTGCCGAGCGGGGAGGAGCGACGGATTCCACTGTTCTCAATGAGAGCAGTGGATTACCGTAATTGCTGCCGCGGATTTGCGCTGTACTGCAGCGCAAATCCGGCGCGCAGTACGGCGCCAATCCGCGGCAGAATAAGCCGTGTGAACGAGGCCATAGAGAACAGTGGATTCCGTCGCACCTACCTGCTCGGCGAATCCGCCGGGGAGAAAGTCACTTGCACATTATCCAGGCGCAATACGCGCCGTGGATAATGGAATGTCTATGGAGGGGCCGCACTCCTCCCCGCACCCACACCTTATGCAAGCCGGAATTGCAAGCAGCAATCCGGTTCGCAATTACGGAGTTGATAACCGTGTGAACCACGGCTTAGGAGTTTGTTTGCAAGCTTAGAATTGTGTCTTGTGGCGCGAGGATATAAGCTTCCAACTGGTAACTTTGATCATAGCCTTTACTGAAAGTTCCTTAATAGTAAAAAAATTCTTACATGATCACTGATTTTAAAAGTTGGTTTGAAAGGTCAGGTTTTTTCTATATTTAAAGAGGACCTGTCACCAGGTTTTTTGTATGTAAAATAAATGACTATACCACAAAGGCTTGTAAAAACATCCCTATTTGCATAAAGGAATAAAAGTAAATCCTTAAAATAAAGCTGTTATACTTCTTTTTAGTATATGCAAATGAGCTGCAAAGAGTCAAACTTACGTTTTGCGTCAGAGAAGAGTCCGACACAATCAGTTACATTTGCATAAACCACTCCCCTTTATTGTAATTAGTTTGGCCGTTGTATTGAAATCCCGCGCATGTGTGTAGTGTCTTAATGCACGAGCACAGTTACAGTCTCTTCAGTGTAACTTCAGTTGTTCAACCTCCCGCAGCTGAAGAGCTGCCTGAGGTTTTATGTGTAAAAGGAGGCATCAGGGTAGCGTCTCCTGACGCTCCCCTGAAGCCACCATCCTCGGCCGCGGCCCGGCAATACTCTCGTAGCTTCATAGGAAGCTGCTTGAGAGCAGGGAGCCCCGAGCACTACGGGAAGGGGCGGGGCTTAGCGGGACCCGCGAGGCTCCGCCCCCTCCCTCGAACTGAGAACCAGCAGCAAGACAGGTGAGTGTTCGCAGAGGAGATGGGTGGCAGAGTGTGCAGAGGAGATGGGTGGCAGAGTGTGCAGAGGAGATGGGTGGCAGAGAGTACGCAGAGGAGATGGGTGGCAGAGAGTGTGCAGAGGAGATGGGTGGCAGAGAGTACACAGAGGAGATGGGTGGCAGAGTGTGCAGAGGAGATGGGTGGCAGAGTGTGCAGAGGAGATGGGTGGCAGAGAGTACGCAGAGGAGATGGGTGGCAGAGAGTGTGCAGAGGAGATGGGTGGCAGAGAGTACGCAGAGGAGATGGGTGGCAGAGTGTGCAGAGGAGATGGGTGGCAGAGTGTGCAGAGGAGATGGGTGGCAGAGTGTGTGCAGAGGAGATGGGTGGCAGAGAGTACGCAGAGGAGATGGGTGGCAGAGAGTGTGCAGAGGAGATGGGTGGCAGAGAGTACACAGAGGAGATGGGTGGCAGAGAGTACACAGAGGAGATGGGTGGCAGAGAGTACGCAGAGGAGATGGGTGGCAGAGAGTACGCAGAGGAGATGGGTGGCAGAGTGTGCAGAGGAGATGGGTGGCAGAGAGTACGCAGAGGAGATGGGTGGCAGAGAGTACGCAGAGGAGATGGGTGGCAGAGTGTGCAGAGGAGATGGGTGGCAGAGAGTACGCAGAGGAGATGGGTGGCAGAGTGTGTGTGCAGAGGAGATGGGTGGCAGAGTGTGTGTATTTCAGTGTGGGTTCGAGGGGTGTGTGTGTGTGAGGGGTGTGTGTGTGTTTCAGTGTAAGTGAGGGGTGTGTTTATGTGTGTGCGAGGGGTGTGTGTTTGAGTCTCTGGGGGAGGGGTATGTGTGTGTGTGGGAGGGGTGTGTGTTTGAATGTGCAAGGGGTTGGAGTTGCCCACTTATCTTCTGTCCCTTGCTCCTGTCTCCTTGCCCCTGCGGTCTGTCTCTGGCGGTCTCAATGGGCAGGAGACAGGCCACAAGGGATAGAATTTGCCTTCTACTCCCTTTCTCCTGCCCCCTGTGGTCTGTCTTTGGTGGCTGCAGAGGGCAGGAGACAGGCCGCAGGGAACAGACTCTGGTGATTGCCTATGGCAATAGCCTATTCAGCATCCAGGAAAGCTGGGTGACACTCCATCCCCCAAAGGTGGCACCCAGTATTCCTATCCTGGAAAGCTGGATGTTACCTGTGGGTGATGGGTGTCACCCAGCTTTCTTAGATGCTGAATAGGGTATCCAGCCTATGTGTATGAGTGCAATGTTTGTTTATTTACAGGTTCCCATTTGGACTACGTCGGATTCCGTGGACTACGTCGGATCAACCTTGGATCTTTTTTTCTTCAAATAAAATGGTTAAAGAGGGCTGGTGTCGGGGAGTGTTTATTTAAATAAAAGTTTTTTTCGTGCAATTTGTTTGTGTTTTTTTCCATACAATTCCAGTGATAGTAGTGGAGGTATCTGACCGACACCTCTTCATTACTATCGCTCGGGCTTGGTGTCAGCCAGATGTGTTTCTTGTTGCCTAAGGCTGACACTAACCCCGTGTCACTATTACCCCAGTACCCAACACACCAGGGGTACTGGGAAGAGCCGGTAACCATCAGAAGTGGACCCTCTAATGTGAGGGTCCGCTTCTGGAGCAGCTGCAGGCTGGTATTTTTAGAATGGAAAGAACCAGTATCGATGGTTCTTCCCATTCTGATAGTATCAGGCTGCCGCTGTTGGTTTTACCTTGGCTGGTTATGGAAATTGGGGGGGACCCCATGTCATTTTTTTTCTGAAAAAGTATTTATTTAATGAGAATCTGCACACGGGCATCCACTGTAATGATTACAGGAGGTGCCGAGTTTAGGATTCTCGATAAGTAAATGATATTTGAAAAAAAATAAGACGAGAGGTCCTCTCCATTTTCCATAACCAGCCAAGGTAAAACCAACAGCTGCAGCCTGCTAATATCAGAATGGGATGGTCCATTAACACTGGTCCCTTCTCATTCTAAAAATATCAGCCCGCAGCCACCCCAGAAGCGGACCATCACATAAGAGGGTCCACTTCTGGTGGTTACCGGCTTTTCCCAGTACCCCTGGTGCTTTAGGTACTGGGGCAATAGTGACACGGGGTTAGTGTCAGCCTAGGGATGACAAAAACTACTGTTTGTTGACACCAAGCCCGAGCGCTAGTAATGGAGAGGCGTCTGTCAGATACCGTCAGTACTAAAACTGAAATTAAATGGAAAAAAAAAACACACAATTTACACAAAAAACTTTTATTTAAATGAACACTCCCCGACATCAGCCCTCTTTCACCATTTTATTACAGAAATCAATCCAACGTTGGTCCAACATAATCCAATGAGTCCGACATAGTCCAAATGGGAAACCTGTATGAATATAAGAACATAAAAAAAAAATGACAGTCCCAAAAAATCCATCTCCTGCATCCCTGAAATAAACCCCTCAACTGTTTCTTTGGGGGGGGTTCGGGAGTTAAAACCTGAACAATATGTTTTTGGGGAGTGCGGCGCACCCGTATTTTTAATCCCCGGGGGGAAATGGTCCTATGCTCCCCCAAAGAGTTTGGGAAAACTGGCTCTTTTCTCCTCTCTCCCCCCAAATCCCCACCATTTTTTTATGATCCTGTACTAACACAAAATTAAAACCACCCTCATCACCCCATAACCTCTCCACCAATCCCCCAAAATTCCTTCGGGATCCGTTATCATTTCACCTTTTCGCCCCAAAAACCCTTTCCACCTACACCTCCCCCCTATCCCCCCCATTTTTGTTTTTACAGAGGTGGTTTACTAGTGTTGAGGTTGGTTTGGGCCCTATCGGGGAAACCCGTTCGATGGGTCGATGTGGGCCCGGGCTACGAAAAGGTTTTTTTTTTGTTTGTGAGCGTCGATTATGACCCGTTTGGGACCTTTTAAAGTCTAGGGGAGGAGCAACAAAACCTTCATTATTACACCCAAACAAGGCTGGAGAAGCTAAAAATTAACATCCACAACAGTAAATGGTTTTAGTGAAATTTCTTGGGAAAACACACTTAGGTTATAAAATTCACAAAAAAAAAGCACAGACCTTTCCACTATCCCTGTTTTGAAACCACACCCTGCCCCTTAAAACCTGCATCACCCACAAATTGAAAAGGCCAAAAAAGGCGGGTATGATTTGAAAACCTTCATTTTAAATTAAAATGGACTTTGAATACCCCTGCCCTGGGCCACAGCATGACCCCCCAAATCTCCCATGCCCCCCACTTTTTAAAAAGTCCCGGAAAAAAGGAGTTTTTTCAACCCCCTTTTTAGTTTCACGGGCATTGATATACCTGCCCGGGCCCACGGCATGAAGCCCCCCCCCTTTGCATGACCCCCACTTTAAAAATTTGCCGGAAAAAGGAGTTTTTCAACCCCCCATTTTTTTTTCACTGGAAATTATTTCCCCTGTCCTGGGCCACAGAAAGCCCGGGGCCCGGGGATTTTTACAGTGGGTGCGGTGAGACCCCGGGGTTGGGTCCGTCATCTATTAAAGCGGGGTTTAAAAATCCCCTGAGGGACGCAGCAACAAAAAATGTTGGGGCTAAAGCAGAGTGGGGGAAGGGAAAGTGTGAGAACTGCCCCTTTCCCCTCAGTACACAGTCAATCCCGGGTAGCGCTTGTCCCCCCGTATGAGTGTGGCCCAAATAAATTACGGGAAAATTCTGGTGGTTAAGGCCTTCCTGTTACCCCCAGGTTTCCCCTTTTTTTTGGCATTCTTTTTTTTTTTCCCAAAACTTGCGGGGGAAATGGTCTCTGTATTTTGTTTCTGTCCGTGCTCCATACTCCATGTCCTCTTAAAAACCCTCCCTTGGTAAAGTTTTCCTGTACCCCCCTTGTACAATTCAGGGGAAAATTTTTTTTTTAAAAAGCTATTTTGTTACATGAAAATTTTTTTTAGTACTTTTTTCTGGGAAAAAACAAAATTTTTTTAAAATAGGATGGAACCCCACCATGTTTTTGTTTCTTTTTTTTTCCATTGTTTTTTTTTCAAATGGGTTGTCTCAATACAGGGTTGATAGCTATGTTAAAAGTTTCTTGCAAATAAAAGTCATTTTCCCAATATGGCCCTTTAACATTTGTCCTACCTTTTTGTTTGACGGACCATCCCCCTTGGGACCCCACTTTGACAATTGTGAAGAAAAATGTTGTTAAAAAAACAACATTTTTTTGGAAAAAGGGGCCCTTTGTAGATAGCTGAAAATCACAGCAAAATCCCCCAAAAAAATTTCAAACCCGGGCCCCCTTGACCCCACTTTGGACAATTGTAAAGAAACAAATGTTGTTAGAAACAACTTTTTTTGGAAGGGGGGACCTTTTAGTATTGCGGGCATTTCAAAGCAAAATCCCCCCAAAAATTAAAAGCATGCCCCTGGGCCCCATTTGGGAAAATTGTTAAAAGAACAAAGGTCTGTTAGAAACAACTTTTTTTTTAAAATAGGCCCTGTAGTATTGCTGCTTTTTCAAAGCAGCATGCCCCCAAAAAAATTATAAAATTATTCTCAGCCACTTTTAAAAAATTTGTGGGGGAGAAAATCCCACTTAGAACCCACATTTCTTTTACAAAGGCCCAGGGTTTAAATTGCTGTATCTCACAGTTTACATGACCCCCAAAAAATTTTAAAAAAATTTGATTTTCTCAGCCCTTTAAAAATTGTGAGGGAAAAAATCCCCACTTAGAAGCCACATTTCTGTTCCCAAAAAGGCCAAAATTTATGCTGTATCTCACACCCAACAGGGACCTAAAAACTATTGACAATGCGAAAAACTTCTTAAGAAAAAAGTGGGGTAAAGGGAAATTTCGGTGTTTTTTTTAATAAAAACCCTTGCGGGTTTTTACGTCTCCTCCAGCAAAACCCAGCAAATAAAACTGTTGGGAAAAAGGGAGAAAAAAAATTTCATTTAAGAAATGACCCTTTTTAAAAAAAGTTTTAAAGAGGACCATTTCTTTTTAAAAAGGGGAATTGTAAAATTTAGCCCGGAAATTATCGGTGCCCCTCGGAAAATTTTTGGGGCCCCCCAAACATCATCGGGAAAAACCAGGGCCCTGATTATCTTGATGAAAGTCAAACGTCCACTTTTAGGGGGGAAAAAGCCGGATGCGTTTGTCTGAAATTTGACTCCCCCAGTGTGCTAAAGGGTTCCGCTCAGATTTGACGCTGGCTGGGGGGCGGGACAAAAATTTCTAGGGCATGATGACCCTGCTGGGGCCCATTCGTCCATTTTGGTACCCAGAAGTCTTTTGGGGGGGGAACACATAAAAAAAACATCGGTTGAGACGCAGATAGTGTGCCCCATGATCTTAAAGCTGATCTTGTGTGTTGGATGTGTGCCCGGGCATTGCATGGTTGGGAGGTGGAAAACAAAGTTTTGCCAGGGGTTTCCCCTTTTAGGCTTCGGCACCTTGCCTGTGCTGCCGCTACCCCCTACTTGGCACTCTACTGTTTGTCACGTCCCCTGATGTTTTTCCCACTGTGACTTTTGGGGGGGAACGTGAAGCAGTTTGCAAAGTTTGTCTCCATTTGGGTTCAATCAGCAAGGTCCCCAATTTCCTGCATTTTACTTTTAATTTGGGTGGGGGGAAAGGAAAGTGGGGTTTTTTGTTTTGTCCCGGGGGAAATTCAGGAGGGTGGCCTCCGTAACGGGTTTTTTCTTTTTGGGGCCCTTTAAATGGGGAGGATCATTTTGGGGAGGAAATGGAGCCCCAAAAGAACTCATGTGAGAGATGGAGCCTTGTTTTCCCAAAAGCCTTAGGTCGGGGGGCACTAAACAAAATTTATCTTCCTCATCTTCCTCCCCCGCCCTCAAATTTTGCGCCAAACCCCTTTTCCCCAAAGGGGGGGACGTCGGTAAAATCGGGGGTCTAGGAATACCTCCTCCTCCTTTTCCCCCCTCCTCCTCCTCTGTGCCTTGGACAGCTTCAACACAAGGGCCCCGCTTGCCCGGGGATGATGCACCCCCAGAGCTGATGGGGCCACCTTGCACTAGCTTGGACCCCCGAACCAATGCCTAATGGGGACCCATGAAATTGTGAAAAATGTTGGGCCTTGTGGATTTTTACGGAGAGGAAAGGGGTCCCGGGCCGAATCTGTGTCCGGGCTCCCCCTCCGTCGCTGGCGGGGGTGTTGTTAGAATTTTCCAACGGGTGGGTTTAGAACCCAAAATCACCCAATTTCTCATGGGGTGACAAGGGGGATTTTCCCATGAACCTTTTTTGGGGGCTTCTTCAAAAATTTGGGAAGGATGGTTTCAGAGGGTCTTTTTACCTGCCTCCATCTCGGTGGGGTTCAAACCCCGAGGTCCGTACCCCTGCTTGTCAGGCCCCTGGTCACTTGGGAATGGTAATGGCATTGCGCTGCCCGGGCCCCAATCGCTGGAGCATGTGGAAGGTGGGAATTTTCCCGGTGTTGCCACATCCAAAAAATGAGACGGTTGATGGGGGGCCGAGGGTGGGCGCTGCAAAGCCCGCCAGGCGGGAAAGAAGGGAGGGGGAACGGGGGGGAAGTGCGAACTCGACCTCGAGCCCTTTTTCGCGGGAAATCCAGACCCGGGGAAATCTTTAGAAAATTTCTGGACGGGCAAAGGTTATGATATGTGCCCGGCAAAGGGGTTTTGCTCCAGGGCCCACCCATCTTTAAAGGGGGGTCAGCAGATTTCGTCCGTTTTTCGCACACCACCTTGCCTGGGGACAAGGTTCTTGTAACCCCGCCCGCGCCTCGGTCCGTTTGCTTAAGCCGTCCCCAGCCTTTCCTGTGTGTGGACGGGCTCCAAGGGAGATTAATTTCCCCAAAGGGGGGGTGTCTTGGGCACGTTTATGCCCCGAGGACCCTTTGGGGAAAGAGCCCTGCCCCCATCCCTTTCCGTTTTTTAAAAGCGTTTCGCCCAGTGGAGCCCCGTTTCCCCCCCAGAACCCCCCCGCTAAACCCCGTGAGCTGTACAGGGGATATACGGCCCGGCCGTTTTCTTACTAGTCCAAGTTTTCCCGGTTTGGGGAGAAGGACATTTTCCCGGGCCCCGATGCCGAAAGCGCTTTAAATTTTGATGGAAAAGTGGCTGGCCAGGGGAGGGGCGGCTTTTCTGGCAAAAAAAAAGGCCCCCCTCGGCATCTGGTTTTTGGGGCAGGGCGAGGGGCCATGACCCTGGGGGGAACCCCCTCTGTGTCCACCAGACGGAAAAAGGGAACATTTTTCCAAAAACCCAAAAAACCCGGCCAAAGGGCCCAATTCAGGTTTTGGGTTGGGAAGGTTTGGGTTAAAGTGTTTTTCTGCTCCCCAAAACCGGGGAAAACAGAAGGGTGGCTGGGGTTTGACTGGCGCTGTACGGGGTTTCGGTCGTTCCCAAAATGGCGGAAGGAGGGGAAGGGGGTAGGATGGGTCCCCGGTGGTGCTGGTGGAAATCGGCGACGGTGGAGGTTTTAAGGGAGGGTGATCCCCGATCATGCTCTGAGAGACATGGGCAGTGAGGGGAAAGCTTGGTGGTGGGGGGGGGGAGGAGGGGCAGAGGGCAGAGGGGTGGGCAGTGGTTTGGGGCCCGGCGTCGGTTTTGGGCCTTTTTGGGGCCAATGGTTTTTCCCCCATTTTCAACTCATGCAATCGGGTGCATGTGCTAGACATGTTGGGGGGTGGTTAACCCTTGGGGTTTTTGCCCCTAAATTATGCGGTTTTCGGCAAAGGGGAGGGATATGACATCGTGGGGTGAATCAGAGGCTTGCTCAAAGAAGGCCCCGGCTTGAAAAGGGGCCCCGGACCTTTTTTAGGCGATAAGCGGGAGCGGGGATTGGCCCGACCGTTTTTCTGGCGGAATCTTTTCCAAACGGAATTTTGCGAACCCCCCCTCTCCCCTTTTTTTTTTTGGCAGGGAAACCCTACTGGAAAATAACCCCCCTCGTTTTTTCCTCCCCGTCCAGTGATGAAGCGCTCGCAAGCAAATTCTGCGGAAAAAACCAGGAGGATCCGCAATGCGTCATCTCTTTTATAACCCCAGGTGATTTGGGCGTCCTGACTTTCTGCATCCAGAAGCTGCGGGGCTCAAGCAAAGGGGGTGAAGGCGTTGCCAACCGCCGGGAAAATTTTTCCCATTTACGGTTCCCTTTCCCTTTTTTTTGTTGGGTTTAGTAAAAATGGGCGTCAGGAAACAGATAAAACATCCCCTTGATCTTTTTAAAATTTCCTTTTGACCCCAACCGCCCTTTTGTCAACAAAGAGGTTTCAGACAAAGGATTATCCAAATGGGTGGGTACCGAATTGACATTTGGGTGCTTATGTTGGAAAGGATGCTGGGGTGATGGGATTTACGGGGCATTGTGGCGTGACTGCGAGGACGAGGGGGGTAAGACTGCTAGATGCAAAGGGTTTCCCAAAACCAAATAAGGACAGATTGGGGGGCGGGTGTTCGTTCCCTTTGAAATTCACCCTCCCTGACCCGCGGGTGACAGGCCCGACGGTTCCTGCAACTGAGATCCCCTGGCATGCGTGTTGTCGCCAGCACTGGGAAGGGGCACCTTTCTCGGACCTCTACCCCCAATGTGCTACCCCCCCTTTTCTCGTTTCCCCCCTGATTTCGCTCCATGTTCAGAAAAATTTAAAAAATTTTTTAGAAGGTATGGAAAAGTTTTGGAAAATCTTTTATTTAAAAAACGGCAAATCACAGCTATTTTTCAAAACCCCCTAAACAAAACAAAAAATTTCTGGATTTTAAAATTTTAAATGCAAGGTGGCTATCAACAAATCTGGGGTGGGCCAAAAATCCAAAAAAAAAGTATCTGTTATGTTTTGGTATAATAACGGTAATTTTTTTCCCCCTTTTAAAATTTACCCCGTGGTGAAAATTTGAAAATTTCTGTTTTAAAATTTACGTTTGATGTGCGTTTTAATTTTAACAATGCTGGGTGTTTAAAAATCAAAAAAAACGTTAAAAATGTTATGTTTTTAATTTTAAAAAACGGTATTTTTTTTCACCTTTCAATACACTGTGGTTTAAAAATAGAAAATTTCTGTTTTTAAGATTTTTCGTAGATGCGGTCAAAAAAACAAAGCTGGGTTTTGCAAAAGTCAAAAAACCGTAACTGTTTGTTTTGAAAATTAAAAAATTAAAAAAAAAAAAAGGTTTTTTTTTTTTTTTTTTTTGCACCCTTTTAATTTTACCCGTGGTGAATATAGAAATTTTGTTTTAAAAATTTACGTAGATGCTGCGTCAAAGAAAAATGCTGGGTTTGCGCAAAAAGTAAAAAAACACGTAACTGTTAAGTTTTGATATAATAAACGGTTTTTTTGCACCTTCAATTCACCTGTGGTGAATATAAAATTTGCTGTTCTACGATTTATTTAGATGCTGCGTCAATGAACAATGCTGGGTGCGCAAAAGTCAAAAAACACGTAACTGTTATGTTTTGGTATAATAAACGATAATTTTTTGCACCTTTCAATTCACCTGTGGTGAATATAGAATTGCTGTTTTAAGATTTACGTAGATGCTGCGTCAATGAACAATGCTGGGTTGCAAAATTCAAAAAACACTTAATTGTTATGTTTTGATATAATAAACTGTTTTTTTTGCACCTTTCAATTCACCTGTGGTGAATATAGAATTGCTGTTTTAAGATTTACGTAGATTGCTGCGTCAAGGAACAATGCTGGGTGCGCAAAAGTCAAAAAAACACGTAACTGTGATGTTTTGGTATAATAAACGATATTTTTTGCACCTTTCAATTCACCTGTGGTGAATATAGAATTGCTTTTTTAAGATTTACGTAGATGCTGCTTAAATTATCATTGCTGGGTGCGCAATAGTCAAAAAACACGTAACTGTTATGTTTTGGTATAATAAACGGTATTTTTTGCACCTCTCAATTCACCTGTGGTGAATATAGAATTGCTGTTTTAAGATTTTCGTAGATGCTGCGTCAATGAACAACGCTGGGTGTGCAAAAGTCAAAAAACACGTAACTGTTATGTTTTGATATAATAAAACGGTATTTTTGCACCTTTCAATTCACCTTTGGTAAATATAGAATTGCTGTTTTAAGATTTACGTAGATGCTGGTCAATGAACAATGCTGGTTGCGCAAAAGTCAAAAAAACACGTAACTGTGATGTTTTTCGTACGATACACCGGTATTTTTGGCAACAAACAACTGTGCTGACTACAAGATTGCTGGATTGTAATTTAACTGCAAGGTGGATATATCAACAGTCACAGGTGTAATGGGTAAAATTGAAAATGAAGAGACCTGCAGTTACTAGAAATGATGTGTATCCAATATAAGTTCAGGCTGCCCAATATCCAGGAAATATTTCAATAGCAAACTGTTAATAATAAAGATATTTCCACTACAATGTCTACACTAAAATCTTGGTGAACTTTATCCAGTGTTCCCTTTATGATAAGCTTGTCTGTGCTCGCCCGCGGGCCCCCTACCCCCCCCCCCCCCCCCGCTCCACGCCGTGAATTTACAGCGGTAGATTTCTTGCTTTAAAATTTTCTAGCTAACTACATAAAATCTTCAAATCTCTAATCTAATAAATTGGAAGGATACAGCTAATAGTAGAGGTTTCTCTGTGCAGAAATAGACTAATTTCGCTGAGCTGTTTGGCCCCAGGCAGAGGCAGGTCCTATCCCTATGAGACGCTGAGAGACACTGAGGCTGAAACAGGGAAACGCTGTTCTATGTTAAAACGAGGTCATGTGATTTTTCCAGCCCAAACGCAACCATACATCCCAGTATGAATGCACCAAATTCACCCCCGCCTTTTTTCTGTAAATTTATTTGTGGC
>JAODAL010050306.1:0-27499 GCA_025379985.1 Phyllomedusa bahiana
CGTCTGGGTGGGCAGGCCCAGTTTACATTTGAAGGAAAACGGAAGTTTGGAAGCCAAACAACACCATGCAACTTGAAACCGGGGGTGGCAGCATAGTTGGGGAGTTGTTTGTGGGGGAGGGTGGTGCACTTCACAAAAAAGATGTCTTCATGAGGAAAGAAGATTAATGTGGCAATACTGAAGCAACATCTCAAGACATCAGCCAGGAAGTTAAACCTTGGACGGAAATGGGTCTTCCAAATGGACAATGACCGTACGCAAACTACCGAACTGGTTACAAAGTGGTTTAAAGATAACCGAGTCAATGTTTTGACGTGGCCATCACAAAGCCCTGATCTCAATCCTATTGAAAATGTATGGGTAAAGCTGAAAAGGCAGGTGAGAACAAGGCGACCCTCAAACATGGCTCAGTTACACCAGTTTTGTCAGTGGGCCAAAATTCCTACCAACTATTGTGAGAAGCTTGCAGAAGGATATCCAAAACATTTGACCCAATTCATACAGTTTAAGGGCAATGCTACCTAATGATAATTAAATGTATGTAAACTTTTGACTTTGCAGAAATTAATTTAAAAAAAAAACTTTAAAAAAATTCTTTCTTTCCTTATTCTGGCATTTGGCAAATATAAATAATTTTGGTAAAAATAATTGACCTAAAACGGGTAAGGTATATTCTAACTTCATGTCAGATAGTGAGAAACACATGCATATGTGTCTTTTTATATAGTGTAAGTAAACTTCTGGTTTCAACTGTGTGTGTTTGTATATATATATATATATATAATTTTTATATATATATATATATATATATAATAAAATATAAAAAATAAAATATTTAATTAATAGATATATATATATATATATAATAAACAAATATAAATATTTATGAATTAATATATATATATATATATATATATAATATATATATATATTTATATATATATATATATATAAAACATACATTTGATGAGACTATTATACTGCACAATATCAAATACCGACATATTAGAAGTTAAGTTTGTTTTAAAGAACACTACAGATTCTATTATATTGTCTGCACAACTTAATGTAAGGGAAATGTGCTGTTTTTAATGAAAAAAATTCATTTTTCATGCAGTTTCCTCTAGGTTTCTCGTGAAACCTTCATTACAAGAAAGCTCTACAGCTGTATTACTGGTGACATTGAACCCAGTCCTGAAATTGAAATCTAAACACATTGAAGTGCAATAAATGACTTTCTATGTTCATCCCAACCAAGCTTTGTCTATTGCTTTGCTCACTGACTTTTGCTCCGGCTCTTTCAAAAAGAAAAAAAGCACTTGCATTCTCTGTACTAATAATTTTCAGCACCGATTTCTACCGCTCAGCCCTGAAATAAAACAAGTCAGTCTAGAAAACTTCATGTTCAGTGACAGCACAAAGAAAGAATTGCAAGTGACCTTGCCACTGGTAAGACAATCTACTCCCTCATGCAGAAAAAAAGTAAAGGAAAGAACCCCTGGTGGGTTTAATAAAGACACTGCCATTAATACACAGACACCTAACTGGGGTGATAATATGAATCACAAGAAAGGTGCAAAAGGCCAGCAACATGAAATTTGATTTTCACACTTTTAGTGCAAAAACAACAGTTCTAGCAAGAAAGGTCATTCCACCCACGCATTAATCTCCAATCAAGCGGCACTCTGAAAATCAAAATGTGATTGCAAATCTCTCACATGCCAAGATCAAGGAGGCTTTTCATTTCAATCTGTCTATTGCTACTAACATTTCTGCATTCATTATGGTAAAGGAGACAGGGGGTGAAGTGTGCAGGTACTTGCAGCACTCTGCGCCAATGCTTCCTTGATTGCACTGTTAAATAACATACTATACGCCTACGAATGGAATATAATGAAAGAGTAGAGGCGAACAAAACCCAGGTTGTGTACTTACTGGTTAACCTTGCTGGTGCTGAGCAGATGCAAACGCTACAGCATTTCCATTTCAAGACCTGTACACTGAAATAGTTACAACCTTACAACTAGGAAGTGGGATGAATTTATGGAATCCACAACAGCAGAAACAGTTCACATCAGTAAGTGAAGAAAGAGAACATTATTACTTGATTTACTCTTTACAAAATGTGAAACTGATAATTTTTTTCTAACATTTATTAGTAAAATATTATTAACATATCCTTTTTTGTAGCAAATAAAGATTGAAATGTCAATGTGTTAACAACGTGACCCTTGTTAGGTTCAACTGTTTTTCATTTTCTTTTTTGTTGTTTCTTTTCATTCTTTTTCATCCCCTTCTTTTTCCCTTCATATTTTTTTATCTTTTATTGCTCGCCGGCTTTTCTCTTTCTCAGCCTGGCTACAAGTTTTTGAGAGGACAACATCACATAAAATAGCCAAATTTTTAGGTGGACAGAAGATATTGGGTAAGCGCCCGGTAATTGGCTAATTACCGGGCACTTGGCCCTAAAATTTCACTGAGGGGACGTTCCCACCTGTATTGAGGTCCCCTTGCTGATTAGGAGGTGGGCTTAAGCAGTTTTGATCAAAAATGTGAACTAAGAACCTCAAAAAAATGTTCAGAAGAACCTCAAAAAATGTTCATGTATCCTGAGTAGCAGAAATGGTTTTCCAAAAATTCCTATGTGCCTTTTGATAGTTCTTTTACTGTGGGGACATGCACACCAGCAGGCAGAGACGGACAGGAAAGTAAAAGCTCAGAAAGGCGAGTACAGAGCAGAAGCCCAAGTGTGCCTGCGGCCCACCGTGCAGGTCGCAGGACCATCCGTGACACAAATTATATTATAAAAAATATTACAATATTGTGATTTTGATAAGGGTCCAATTGCGATACAGCACTCTAGACTAGGCTATGTAATAAGAATAACATTTTTTATAGAAGCTTAGCTGCACAATACAGTAAGGATGTAATGGCAGACTGGGTCGACAACCTCCCTGAGCATTTTTTTAAACTGTTTAACCATTTGAAATAATAAATAGATTGTAAAGGTCAAAATATTAAAATAAACATAGTAGCATTTACTGTGAACTGTAAAATGAAGACAATTACAATATTCTGTGCCAGCTTTTTTAACTTCTATATAATTGGAAAAATAAGCATTTATTAATAATGAACACTGGTGAGCAGTCTCTATTAATTTCCAGATTGTTGGCAAGCCTTTGAGGTGAATGAATGAAAGTGTTATGCGCCAAACATTCTTGGCGCATAACACTCAAAATTGGGCATAGAGTGTTATGTGCCAAACTTTGGTGCATTCTAGACACATTAAAAAGGTGTCATGTCAGGCGCACATTGTGCCAAGTTTGGCTGTATGCCTGTTTATACATCTTTAAAACAATGGCGCAATATACGGCAAAAAAAATTGTGCAGGCAAGTTCATGGATGTCACCCCTAAATTCTACATTCTTGCATATGAATGTTTACACAATACTATGAAGAAGGTGTTTAATTTCTCATAAAACAAATTTTGGATATAAAGTTATAAAACCATCAAAAGTACTGTATTTTTTCTAGTGTTGGAGATTATCAAATTTGTTATGTACACCCAAAAAGATATGTAAAATATTCAAAGAAACCATGTCTTTGCTGTTTAATACCTTGTAAATAACTTCTATCTTTGAATCTCTGGGTTGTGAACTGCTGTCTCCAGTCATACACTAAGTTTAATAGGCATTAATAGTTTTTCCTGGAGTATTTCCATAAAGGGGTCATCTCACTATAGATATAGATGGCATGTCCATTGGATATGTCATCAATGTCTGTACCAGAGGTGAACCTTCATATTCTGTCAAATATGTCATTAATGTCTATAGTGGGAATACCCCTTTAAGAATTATCATATAAGCATGTTGAGCTTTATTTCATATTTGGGTTTCAAAAGTATACATGTGGAAGTCAGTAAAAGTAGTAGACGCGGCATCTTCATTCTACTTCCGTTGGCAAATATTGAACTTTTACCAAAGTGATACCCTCACCTTTTATTGCAAGATTATCTTATATTCTATATGTAAGGTTCAACCAAGACATTATATTATGACTATTGGTATAACTCTCAACATGATGGACGTCCAAATAGTCATAATTCTAGCAGGTTTCCATCCTGCAGCATATGGAGTCACATAGCTCCTCCAGTTTTATGTTATTTGTATAGACTGGCTTAGTGTGTTGATAGACCTTTGTTTACACCAACAATAT
The DNA here is from genome assembly GCA_025379985.1 of Phyllomedusa bahiana. NCBI lineage: Eukaryota > Metazoa > Chordata > Amphibia > Anura > Hylidae > Phyllomedusa > Phyllomedusa bahiana. The sequence goes on from JAODAL010050306.1 coordinate 4,216, forward strand.
CTCTCTTTACACCTTGAAAGTTTGAAACCCCTTTTCTTAACACTAAGGCTATGTTCACACGGTGTAATTGCGGTGCATACAGCACACGTCGCAATACGCCGGGTGATTTGGGAGTCACGCAGATCAATGCGCACTCCCAAAGCACGGGGACTGACGGGGGGGGGGGGGAGGAATCTGCAAATTTCATTAAATTCCTCCATTGCTATTGCTGACTAGCTATATTTAGTATCACAGCTTTCTTTCAACAAGCAAAAGCATAGATTTTGGAGCCTTCTTATGATATGTTATGTTTTTCTTACGACCAAAGTCCATGCAAGAGCACCAACCCATAAAAAGGAAACCTACTAAGCTAAATGTTATTTGAAAAGGGACAGGTTTTTTTTACATGACATGATGGAAATTGGGAGAAGCTGTTTAAACATAGAATTATCAATTTATCACTTATCAACAACCTTGTATGTAGCAATTTTAGAATCTCTTCACTTCAGCATGATCAAAGTCTCAGTGGTAGCATGAGAGGACATCAGGGTACATATCACAGCTGTTACAAGGACCATCTGCAGGCAAATGTTGGTTGTGCGTGGATTTGGTGTATAGCTTTGTCGGGGATTAAAGTCTAAAGAGCAACTGGGCTTCATCCTTAATCCATTCAAGGAGGTTTGTATTTTGTTGGAGGATACTCTTATAGCACAAGGCCTAGTGCAGCGTCCAGTAGCAACAGTTGATGTGCTAGTATTCAGTATAGGGGTCAGGCAATATCTTAGTCAGATAGATAGTTCCTGGTGGACATCAGACAAGGAGAGCAGTAACATAGAAAATTGAGTCAGAACCAAGATTTTTCAAACTGTATATATCATTACTATAGGCTAACATATAAGAACCTATAGCTAAGGCAGCTAGGTAATAATAAATGTCCCTTTAAAAAATTCCAGTTGAGCTGTCATAGGTGGGGAGATAAAGTTATGGCTTACACTGAACCTTCAAATCTGAAAAGACCAGTGTGATCACAATAAGAGGGCTGAGGGGAATGGAGCCAGTGTTGGTGTGCCCCTCGGAAAGGGCAGACAGTGAATACAGCCTGCTGCACAAAGCAGCAGACAGGAAGTCAGACACATTGCAGGTCTGCTACAGGAACCTGGTTAATGATAATATCTAAACAGTATGACAATTAGGACTAATTTTGACATTAAAAGTTAATTCAAAATGGCAGCACCCTAACTTGTATAAAAAAATTTTACAAATATAATTAATAAATCCAATAAATATGCAAATAAAAATACAATACTCATTTCTTTCATGTGAGATCCTAGAGCTTTTAGAATTTCAGAACATTTCATAGTGTGCTACAGAAAATGCTTGCCACTTAGACCAGCTAATTATTACCAGAAATATCTGCAATGGAGCTACAAATGAGGTGTGAAAACACCCTAATTCTAATATAAAAAGGTGTGGGCTTATTCTAGGATTGGAACATGTAGACCATCACTAAATCCAAACTGTATAGTGCAAAGAAAACTGTGTTCATTGATTACAAATATTAACAATCAATTTATTGAAATGACCCCATTTGTATTTATTGTGATAAATATCCTAATGAAGTTTGCCTTCATTTACAGTTCACCTTGCAGGTGATGTCAGTTTAATCCTTTGTAATTTATGCAAAAACAGAACCTAATAATTGTGCAGCCAATCTACTGTGAAATTGTTTTAGAGAAAGATTGTCAAATATACAGCCTAAAGGAGGAAGTAATTAAAGCAAAGCCAATGTAAAAAAAATAAAAAATCTTGGATGCACGGGTGACATTACATAATTATTCTTTGTTTAACAGACCCAGGGTTCTTCAGAGCAACCAAGGGCAAAACAACTTTCAGAATGTTAATGTAAGGCCAATGCTGGCAATCAGGACAGTCACTGGAAGAAAATTATAAACTTCTAATACATATTTAAATATTCTAAACTAATGTTTTTATTGATATACAGTATATATACAGTTCTCCTGGCATCACTAAGAAGGAAAAATCTTGGTATTATGGAGATCGTAGGATCAATAGACATGTTAATCATATGCAAATGGCAAAAAAATGGAAATAAAACAGTCAAAGTATCTTGATTAATTCAGTATGGAATAGGAACCCCATGTGCAAAAATACATGCACTAATACACCTTGGCATGCTATCAGTTGGGTTGTTAATGGTTGTCTGAGGAATGTTATGCCACCCTCAATGCCCTTGCGCATGCACATCATCAAGATTAGCAGTTACATCTCCCTTCAAAATTGCCAATCAATAAAGTTCCAGATTTGCACTATGGGAGACAAGTACACGATGCTGCATGCTTTAGTAGCACATTTGTGCTACACAGGCTGCTCACAGAAGCATGCGGAACATGTGGCCTGCCTTTGTTCTGTTGAAAAATGGATCCTGGGACACTTTAGAGAAATAACTGTACCAGTGGTTCCACAAGCAAATCATTGTAATGCTGAGTTGTTAGTGTGTCTGAAATAAAGACTGAAGGGGTGCACTTACCATACGTTATGTCCCCACACCATAAACCTGAGAGTAGGACATGTGTTATGTTCCCTTTTTGAAAGCCTCTTCATGGTGTTGCCAACATGTCTTCAGATGAATATTCAGCTATCATTGTGACTGTACTATTATGCCACAAAAAATAAAATAATTCCTTATTAAAACTTAACTTTTATTTACAATATTTCTAAATAACATAACAAACCTAGAAGACTTCAATCCAAAAAGATGCAAACAAATTACTACTCTTGTCACCCTAATTATCTCAGAGTTATTTACCCTTCACGGAGTAAACGCCCCGATAAGAGCGACCCCACAGGGCAATCCCTATTCTCCTAAACAGTCAGTATATATATGAAAAAAATATGTTAGTTACCTTATCTACGAAGGAACTTAACATTACAAACAAGTGTCTATCTTTATACAAGAGACCTATAACAAAGGTAATGCCAAATCACCAAGAAATAATTCTTACTGTACAAAATAACTTATCAAGTAGATATTAATTGGTCACACAACATACTTTCCCCAAACGCGTTTCGTCCTCACATATACTCATCAGTGGGGTCAACCTTAGGTTATATCTCAAAATACTTTACATACCCATAACTGCATCTACTTGTATCACAAACTAAATGTACACAGGAAATGTACACATTCCTGTCACTCACTAGGAGACCTTTCCTGTGTACATTTAGTTTGTGAAACAAGTAGATGCAGTTATGGGTATGTAAAGTATTTCGAGATATAACTTAAGGTTGACCCCACTGATGAGTCTATGTGAGGATGAAACGCGTTTGGGGAAAGTATGTTGTGTGACCAATTAATACCTACTTGAAAGTTATTTTGTACAGTAAGAATTATTTTTTGGTGATTTGGCATCACCTTTGTTATAGGTCTCTTGTATAAAGATAGACACTTGTTTGTAATGTTAAGTTCCTTCGTAGATAAAGTAACTAGCATATTTTTTTCATATATATACTGACTGTTTAGGAGAATAGGGATTGCCCTGTGGGGTCGCTCTTATCGGGGCGGTTACTCCGCGAAGGGTAAATAACTCTGAGATAATTAGGGTGACAAGAGTAGTAATTTGTTTGCATCTTTTTGGATTGAAGTCTTCTAGGTTTGTTATGTTATTTAGAAGTATTGTAAATAAAAGTTAAGTTTTAATAAGGAATTTTTTTTTTTTTTGTGGCACAATAGGATTTTCTATATAATTCCGCTCGGTGGGAATTTTGTTTTTTGTATCATTGTGACTGAGACAAAAGCAAGATTCTTTCCTCAAGAGGATAAACCTTTATTTCAGCCTCCATTGTCATCCTGCGTGCAAAATGATAACCTTTAATAGTGACATTGTGAGGTCTAAAGAACACAGGTAGCTAGATGTCTGGATTATACTCTGATGTTGTACAAGTGCTTTCTGATGGTTTGTGTTAATACTTCTTTTACAGTACGGCAAATAAAAATAATATGTCACCAAAATGTCACAAATTAAATACTCATAAACTAAAAAAAAAGCCAAAAATCCTAAGTAAATACTGTATAATACATAAGAGCCACGGAAACAGAGTGGCTAAAAAGGAGTGGGTAAAATAAATGCACAAAAAATTTAAAAAATGGACAGGAAGAGGAACACAATAGTTTAGTATCAATTATAGTATTAAACAGTACTGCTAGCGTTATTATGAAGAAGCCCCACATGTATTATCACACACAAGAAAGATACCTCAGGTGTATCTGAAAGCAATGTACATTCTATGTTTATAATACAAATAATAAGAAACCCAATTGTCTATAGGTTTTATGGTATAAAGATACGGTATCTCGACCAGAAGTTTACAATTCGTTGGTATAAGAGGTAAGATGTAAAATACATGCCCTAAGCCAATCGAAACAAAAGAACATGCACAATACTGAAGTTAGCAATTATCCAGGATAGAAGAAAAAACAGAATAAGCATCTGGACATGTAGACATCTTTGTAACAAGATGCTAGTCAAAAATTAAAGGTACATACACTATAAAAGAACAAAATAACAATAAGTGTTTAAAGAGTAAAGAGTATAATAAATACTGACACAAACTGCATATAATGAACAAAGTACTGTATATTGCAGAACAATTAAAAATAGACCGCTCATAAAAAAATATACAGTACGTATGTGCAAAAAAGGATATCAAAAAATAAATAATAAAGCTAAAAAAAATTCCCTCTACCCTCACTTCATCCACACCTTTCCCCACCCTTGGTTGAAATTGATGGAAAAAAGTCTAAGCAACTAATTAAGAATAGCAATCTACATATTAAAAGGGTGTTCTCATCATGGTGTTTCACAGAACCTGTTCTTCAAAGGCACAGCTTAAGGCTCCCACTTCCTGATCGAGATTGTGGGCTGTTCTACAGCAGTGATTGTCATATCAGCTCTCCTATTCCTAGCAGAGCCAGTTAGAGGGACAATTCTAAAAGACAGATTTAAGCAATAGGGCAGAAGGCTACATAGCTCTAAAGGGTTAAAGTTTGTTAGCAATATAGATAAACACACTCCTGTGCTGCTGATAAGACACAGCAGGGAGTGGCGTTACCATCCTGACCGTCCCAGCCAGGGCAGCTAAAGCAATGAGAGCAGAGAGAGATGGTTGATAATCCAGGAAAGCTTATGTAACCAGCAGGAGATAAGAACTGCTCTAGCTCTGAAAGGAAGCAAAATCAGCAATGTACAGTATTTGGTAGTCTTTTATATACCTTTGCCTACATGTTTAAAGCTAATTATTGGGGTGGGAATACACTTTTAAGAGCACATATAAAACCAACATAAAAGAATAAGCAAAGCTCAGACCAAACATAGTATTGTACAAGGATGGTATATAAATAGTGTAAGGATAATAAAAAAGTAGTGTAAGGACAATGTTTAAATATTGTAAATAAATTCCCACAAAAAATGTGCAAACCTCCCAACTACATTAGTAAAACAGATTTTAGCTCATACTTTGAAAAAAAACTTGTGAAATCCATATATGAGTTTACATTTGTTACACAGTGGGTATGCCAATTACCTTAGCATGGTCAAAAACGAAGAAATGGGTGAAGTTAATTATACTGTAATTAAATACCATACACATGTAACAAATGTAGTAAAAACAATCTCATAGTTCAAAACAAAAAAAAAATGAGTAATATGCATGAATGAATCTACTGTATACAAAGTTGATTTCTGGTGATAAGTTTCTTTTTGCAGTGGTGACATTGCAAGATTTTGCAAGAATTTCGTATATACTGTATCTCACAAAAGTGAGTACACCCCTCAAATTTTTGTAAATATTGTATTATATTTTGTCATGGAACAACACTGAAGATATGATACTTTGATACACCTCTAAGTGAAAAGGGACAAACTGTGCCAAAAGTGTCAATGTTTTGTGTGGTTACCATTATTTTCCAGCACTGCCTTAATTCTCTTGGGCATGGAGGTCACTAGAGATTCACAGATTGCTACTGGAATCCTCTTCCTTTCCTTCATAATGACATCACGGAGCTGGTGGATGTTAGAAACTTTGCGCTCCTCTACTTTCTGTTTGAGGATGCCCCACAGATGTCCAATAGGGTTTAGGTCTGGAGACATGCTTGGCCAGTCCAGCACATTTACCCTAATTTTCTTTAGTAAGGCAGTGGTCATCTTGGAGGTGTATTACTCATGCTCGGCTTCTTCATGTCACAGTACATGTTGGCATTCATGGTTCCCTCAATTAACTATATCTCCCCACAATTGGCAGCATTAATGCAGCCCCAAACCATGACGCTACCACCACCATGCTGGACTGTAGGCAGGACACAATTGTCTTTGTACTCTTAACCTGGTTGTTGCCACATATGCTTGATACTATTTGAACCAAATTAGAACACAGGACATGGTTCCAGTAATCCATGTTCTTAGTCTACTTATCTTCAGCAAACTATTTGTGGGCTTTCTTGTGCATCATGTTTAGAAAGGGCTTCTGGGACGCCAGCCATGCAGACCAATTTGATGCATTGTTTGGCATATTGTCTGAGCGCTGACAGGCTAACCCATCACCCCTTTAACCTATGCAGCAATGCTGGCAGCACTGTATTTTTAAAAGACAATCTCTGGATTTGACATTGAGCACATGCACTCAACTTCTTTGGTCGACCTTAGTGAGGCCTGTTCCGAGTGAAGCCTGTTTTGTTAAACTATTGTATGATATTGGTCACCCTGTTGCAGCTCAGTTTCAAGGTGTTGGTAATCCTCTTATAGCCTAGGCAATCTTTATGTAGAGCATCAATTGTTTTTTTTTTCAGATTCTCAGAGAGTTAATTGTCATGAGGTGCTATTTTGAACTTCCAGTAACCAGTATGAGAAAGTGCGAGAGCGAGAAGACAAAATTTAACACACATGCTCCCCATTCACACCTGAGGCCTTGTAACACTAACGAGCCACATGACTCTGTGGATGAAAAATGGCAAATTTGGGCAATTTGTCCATTTTCAATTCGGGTTTAATCATTTTTGTTGCCAACGGTTTAGACATTGATAACTGTGTGTTGAGTTATTTTGAGGGCACACCAAATTGACACTGTCATACAAGCTGTGTACTGACTAAATTACTTTGTATCGTGGTGTCATATCAGTGTTGTCCCATGAAAAGATATAATACAATATTTACAAAAATGTGAGGGGTGTACTCAGTTTTTGAGATGCTGTATACTTAAGAGCAGCAGTGAAAGGGTGTATACTTAAGAGCAGCAGTGATACTGTATACTTAAGAGCAGCAGAAGAACAAGAAATTAAACAGAAGACCGGGGAGACCTACAGCTGGAATGAAGCAGAGGATGAAGGTGAGTATAGGTTTTTATCTTTCCTTTCTCATTTGGCACTCAGCTCAGTTCTACTTTTTTATAGGAACCAGATGTCCCCTTTAAATTTTAAACTTTTACCTGATTGTTCCCTTAACCTTTGACCCTTGTTTGACATGTGCAGACCTGGCAGTTTTTTTTTGTATTAACCCCATGAGTTTAGCACTTTGTATGGAACTGTGGAAGTGTGGTCTACACACGAAACGCGTATTCCAATTGCTAATTGTAATACATCTTCAACTAAAAAGACGTTCAGCGCTGTCATTACAGTCCATTTAAAGGAGTTTTTTCTGGGCAAACTGGAGAAAATCTTCACACCTTTTGGAAAACGTATGCTTTGGCGATGAAGTTAATTATTAAACATCTGATTAGGGCACTAAGAGAGCTTGTCCAACCCCTGACAGATACCAATGATATTTTCTGACATGTAAAAATAAACTTTTGCTTTTCATTCAGCAATAGGCTGCCTATTTATAAGTTATAGCTAGAGATGGGCGAATTTCTCAAAATTTGGTTTGCTCACTTCGCCGAATTTCCCGACAAAAAATAACTTTGTTCCGAATTACTTCGGGACGAATCACGTTAAAAAACAGCTATTTCCAGGCTGCACAGAGCCTGCAGGGTGCTGTAGAACGTTGTGCCATGCTTAAATATGCAGAGGGAGCTTGGTTTGGTCTTCATACAATGTTGTGTTTTAGTATTGACACGCACATGACTGCCGCCGCTCTTAGAATCGCTTCACTATAGAATTCCCTGGGCACTTAAGAGGGCAAAACTGACCAAACAACTGAAGGGGGAATGTAGCCTGATAAAGTCATGGCAGCGACAGCTGGGAAAAAAACAAGCTGAGGGCTCAGGTGGCAACATCAGTGACAGAGTGTGGAGGTGACGGTGGCAACCACAGCAGCATGAGGTCAGAGAGTGGCACAATGACATTCTGGAGATAGCCCGGAGTAGGTAGACAGGAGTAGGCCAAAGAGTGGCACAATAAAAATTGGTTAGGCCGTGCACATCCATATATTTTGAAAAACGTAAGCATAGGTGCACACTGGCAAGGCAATAGCATACATCTAATACAAATATCAGTGGCACACTAAAAAAGTAAAACATCAAGGTATATAGGAATTTTTGAAAATGCATTACTGCTAAGGAAAATATGAGAACCCGGGATTCTTAGTTTGCAGTTTTTGATCAAAAATAGTTTAAGCTCACCTCCCAATAGCGCCAAGAGTGGCACAATGACACAGTGTGGAGTTGACGGCATCAACAGCAGCAGCAGCATGAGGTCAGACAGTGGCACATTGACATTCTAGAGGTGGCAAAAACAGGAGTAGGCCACAGAGTGGCCCTATGACACAGTGTGTAGGTCACGGCAGCAGCAGCATGAGGTCAGACAGTGGCACAATGACATTCTGGAGGTGGCAAAAACATGAATAGGCCACAGAGTGGCACAATGACACAGTGTCTAGGTCACGGCAGCAGCCACAGCAGCAGCATGAGGTCAGACAGTGGCACAATGACATTCTGGAGGTGGCAAAAACAGGAGTAGGCCACAGAGTGGCACAATGACAGAGTGGAGGTGACGCGGCAGCAGCATGAGGTCAGACAATGGCACAATGACATTCTGAGGTGCAAAAACTGAGTGGCCACAGAGTGGCACAATGACAGAGAGTGGAGGTGACGGCGGCAGCAGCATGAGGTCAGACAGTGGCACAATCACATTCTGGAAGTGGCAAAAACAGGAATAGGCCACAGAGTGGCACAATGACACAGTGTCTAGGTCACGGCAGCAGCCACAGCAGCAGCATGAGGTCAGACAGTGGCACAATGACATTCTGGAGGTGGCAAAAACAGGAATAGGCCACAGAGTGGCACAATGACAGAGAGTGGAAGTGATGGCGGCAGCAGCATGAGGTTAGACAGTGGCACAATCACATTCTGGAGGTGGCAAAAACTGGAGTAGGCCACAGAGTGGCACAATGGCAGAGAGTAGAGGTGACGGTGGCAGCAGCATGAGGTCAGAGAGTGGCACAATCACATTCTGGAGGTGGCAAAAACTGGAGTAGGCCACAGAGTGGCACAATGACAGAGAGTGGAGGTGACGGCGGCAGGAGCAACAGCATGAGGTCAGAGAGTGGCACAATGACACTGTGTGGATGTCACGGCACCAGCAACAGCAGCAGCAGCATGAGGTCATAAAGTGGCACAATGACAGAGTGTGGAGGTGGGTGGCAATAACTGTGCCTGGTAAAGATGGTTGGTGGCAGATGGAGAAACTGTCAGCAGATGTGTGGCATCAGGCGGGTGGCGGCATCAGAATAGTGGCTGAGGCAGGTCGTTTGAAACAAAATCACTGACTATCACCCAGAAAAAAGGGGGCAATACTAAAGATTTGCGTACATCAAAGAAATCACTAAAAAAAGCTTAGCAAATCAACACCTCTAAAATCTAACCTTTATTAAATATACTTAAAATCCATAAACTTATCCTATTGATAACAATGGTGAAGACACCACAAACAACGCTACTAATGTTTAGGGACTAATTTTAACGATTACCTGTCCCTAGTAAGATACTTATTCACATTTACCTATCATAAGTCGAGTAATCGTCCCGAAAAGGACGGCCCAACATGAGAAGCTCGCCCTACACTATATCTACAATGACCCTATATATTCATTTACAAATCCAGAGAGACATGTATGACCAGTATGACTAGTGTATACTATACTTACCCCCCTTATTCGATTATACATACAGGGGTAGCTCCCATATAAGAATGCAGCTAATGTCACAGGGTCAGATATAGCTATAAGTATACAACCTGATCCTCTCTAAATTTAGAAAAACATATAGGACCAGTGTATATTTAATGTTTATCCCTCACATTAAATTCTACATTCAAGGGCAGGCAAAAATGCCAGTTAAATTTTACATACAGGGGTAGCTCCCATATAAGAATGCAGTTAATGTCACAGGGTCAGATATAGCTATAAGTATACAACCTGATCCTCTCTAAATTTAGAGAAACATATAGGACCAGTGTATATTTAATGTTTATCCCTCGCATTAAATTCTACATTCAAGGGCAGGCAAAAATGCCAGTTAAATCCACAGGATCACATATAACTGTACGTATACAACCTGATCCTCCCTCCATTCGTACATCCCTCCTCCCGACGCGTGTCTCCCCCTTTGGTTGTCAAAATATCCGGGGGTTCATCAGGGGATTCCTTACAGGCTCCAATCAGCATCAATTGGTAACATGAGATCTTATAGATACCGGCAAACAGGTAAGTGATGTCCCACCATGCGCAATATAAACTATGGCTTTCCTACCTTATATAGCCCACAACGTGAACTTCGCGCTCCTTTCGCCGTTCATGTCTCCTCACTGCGCATGTCCGGAAATACAGACATTGCTAAGGATACCGTTTGACGCCTTAATGCGTCCGGACTCAGTGCGCATATCCGGATATGGCCATTACCACGGATACCTCGGACGCGCTCTGCGCGTCATTCCACTGCGCATGCCCGGAAATACTAACGTTACTAAGGATACCGTCTGACTCCTTAGTGTGTCCGGACTCGGTGCGCATGTCCGGATATAGCCGTTACCACGGATATCTCGGACGCGCTCTGCGCGTCATTCAATATATAGATCGCCCGTATCAAGGTATTGAAGTGTGGTACTAGGATGTCTAGTTTAAACCCACATGTCTGGATCTACAGATTGCTATAGAGACACCAAATACTCTCACATATAGCGCACCGATCGCGGTATAGATCTCTCATTCAAATGTCGTACGTTAGTGTCTGCTTACCTACTTTATATTAGTAACGGCATAACCAAAACAAGAGTATCCACGGTATATTTAATGCATGCCCTCTCCATATATATGCACTAGAATTTAAAGGGCATTTTATCTGAAGACCTTCTCCTGCCCAATAAATACAAAAATTCATAAATATCATACATTAATCTCAGGAGACTGGTTCTACATAAGGCAGGTGCCAAAATATGATTCAAAAAGAAAAGATAAGATAAAAATGATAATAAAGATTTGATACACATCATTCATATTAAATTATCTGGGCTCTCCTGCCCACATTAAATTTTACTAAAGGACAGTTATTCTATGTTAAGACTCCGAACCATACTCAAATGAAAAAACCATAATGTATAGATTCATTCAGGTCATCTGGGCTCAGAGATTTCATACGATAAATCCATTCAACTTACTTTCGTAATAATTTTTTATCGATATCACCTTTTCTCACTATAGATCTTATCTGCTCAATGCAAACAAAGGATAAAGCCGAAGAGTTGCCTTCATGTTCCTCCCAAACATGTTTTGAAATAGGTGTCTCGCGTCTATGTCTCACATCACCAATGTGTTCCCTGATACGTGTCCTAAGCTGCCTATTTCAAAACATGTTTGGGAGGAACATGAAGGCAACTCTTCGGCTTTATCCTTTGTTTGCATTGAGCAGATAAGACCTACAGTGAGAAAAGGTGATATCGATAAAAAATTATTACGAAAGGAAGTTGAATGGATTTATCGTATGAAATCTCAGAGCCCAGATGGCCTGAATGAATCTATACATTATGGTTGTTTCATTTGAGTATGGTTCGGAGTCTTAACATAGAATAACTGTCCTTTAGTAAAATTTAATGTGGGCAGGAGAGCCCAGATAATTTAATATGAATGATGTGTATCGAATCTTTATTATCATTTTTATCTTCTCTTTTCTTTTTGAATCATATTTTGGCACCTGCCTTATGTAGAACCAGTCTCCTGAGATTAATGTATGATATTTATGAATTTTTGTATTTATTGGGCAGGAGAAGGTCTTCAGATAAAATGCCCTTTAAATTCTAGTGCATATATATGGAGAGGGCATGCATTAAATATACCGTGGATACTCTTGTTTTGGTTATGCCGTTACTAATATAAAGTAGGTAAGCAGACACTGAACGTACGACATTTGAATGAGAGATCTATACCGCGATCGGTGCGCTATATGTGAGAGTATTGGTGTCTCTATAGCAATCTGTAGATCCAGAAATTTGGGATTAAACTAGACATCCCTATTACCAAACTACTATACCTGGATACGGGCGAGATAAATATTGAATAACTCGCATATCGCTTCCGAGATATCCGTGCTAACGGCTATATCAGGACATGCGCACAGAGTACGGACACACTAAGGAGTCAGACGGTATCCTTAGTAACGTTAGTATTTCCGGGCATGCGCAGTGGAATGACGCGCAGAGCGCGTCCGAGGTATCCGTGGTAATGGCCATATCCGGATATGCGCACTGAGTCCGGACGCCTTAATGCGTCAGACGGTATCCTTAGCAATGTCTGAATTTCCGGACATGCGCAGTGAGGAGACATGAACGGCGAAAGGAGCGCGAAGTTCACGTTGTGGGCTATATAAGGTAGGAAAGCCATAGTTTATATTGCGCATGGTGGGACATCACTTACCTGTTTGCCGGTATCTATAAGATCTCATGTTACCAATTGATGCTGATTGGAGCCTGTAAGGAATCCCCTGATCAACCCCCGGATATTTTGACAACCAAAGGGGGAGAAACGCGTCGGGATGAGGGATGTACAAATGGAGGAGAGGATCAGGTTGTATACGTACAGTTATATGTGATCCTGTGGATTTAACTGGCATTTTTGCCTGCCCTTGAATGTAGAATTTAATGCGAGGGATAAACATTAAATATACACTGGTCCTATATGTTTCTCTAAATTTAGAGAGGATCAGGTTGTATACTTATAGCTATAATCTGACCCTGTGACATTAACTGCATTCTTATATGGGAGCTACCCTTGTATGTAAAATTTTACTGGCATTTTTGCCTGCCCTTGAATGTAGAATTTAATGCGAGGGATAAACATTAAATATACACTGGTCCTATATGTTTCTCTAAATTTAGAGAGGATCAGGTTGTATACTTATAGCTATATCTGACCCTGTGACATTAGCTGCATTCTTATATGGGAGCTACCCCTGTGTGTATAATCGAATAAGGGGGGTAAGTATAGTATACACTAGTCATACTGGTCATACATGTCTCTCTGGATTTGTAAATGAATATATAGGGACATTGTAGATATAGTGTAGGGCGAGCTTCTCATGTTGGGCCGTCCTTTTCGGGACGATTACTCGACTTATGATAGGTAAATGTGAATAAGTATCTTACTAGGGACAGGTAATCGTTAAAATTAGTCCCTAAACATTAGTAGCGTTGTTTGTGGTGTCTTTACCATTGTTATCAACAGGATAAGTTTATGGACTTTAAGTATATTAAATAAAGGTTAGATTTTAGAAGTGTTGATTTGCTAAGCAGGTAGTTTGAACCCAGACTCATTTCTCACAGTTTGGGTGAGGCGTCATGGCTGATGTAGTCTGTTGCTAAGGCATTGGTGTGTGGAAATCCTGGCCGATCCATGCCTGATTCATCTTGACAAAGGTCAGTCGTTCCACATTTCCCGTGGACAAGCGGGTTCTCCTTGGGGTAACGATGACCCCCGCCGCACTGAACACCCTCTCTGATGCCACACTACTGGCCGGGCAGGACAGCTTCTCCACTGCAAACTCGGCAAGTTGCGACCACACATCCAGTTTGGCTGCCCAGTAGTCCAGCGGATCTTCTAACTGGGGTGGCAGAGTGCTGTCCAAGTAGGCCAGCACGTGTTGGTTCAGTGTCTGCTCCAGGTCCTGCTGCTGCTGCTGGCGACTGCTCTCCTCACTAGGCGGGTGAAGGAAGCTGCTCATCAGTGACTCCAGACTTAGGTTGCTGCTGATGGAGCTGGTACTGCTCCTACCCCCCCACCTTCCCCCAGCAGCCGCGGCAGTAGTACGTGAGCGCTGAAGAACCCCCCGGTCAGACCTGTCAGAGGAGGGACGATGCCGCACATAGGCAGCGGCAACTGACTACAGAGGATTTCCATAGTATTTGAGTTTGTCCTCCCTCTCAATAGCTGGGAAAAAGGCTCCCATTTTGGACCGGTAGCGAGGGTCCAATAGGGTGGAGAGCCAGAAGTTATCCCTCTGCCGGATGCTGACTATTCGGCTGTCACTAGCCAGGCAAATCAGCATGCTGCGGGCCATCTGCACAAGTGACTCCGAGGGGCTCCCTGCCTCCATCTCCACTGTATACTGCCACGGTGCTTGCGGGTCATCTGCCTCGTCTTCCTGATCTCCATCTACCTCCTCCAGCTGCTCCTGCTCCTCCTCTCTTAACACATGGGTAGAAAATCCACTCATTTCACAATGCTTCTGCTCCAATATCCTCCTCCTCCTTCTCCTCCTCCATTTCAGTCCCCACCGGACTCATGTGGCCGCGAGATGTAGTGCCACGTCTCCAGTCCCCTGTCCAGACAGATTTTTCAGCATCTGTTCCAGGACATGAACCAGTGGAATGACGTTATTCATCCCGTAGTCCTGGCAACTGACAAATAACGTCGCCTCCTCAAATGGCCTCAACAAACGGCAGGTGTCACACATGACTGCCACTGGCTGACATCAAAGTTACACAGGGGAGTGCTTCTGTCTGCCTGGATCATCAAAAAATCGTAAATGGCCTTTCTCTGTTCATACAGTCGGTCCAACATGTGCAGGCTTGTTGGGGGAGGCCGTTCTGCCGCTGCAACTCAAGGAGGGTGTTCCTGGCTTTGTAGGAATGGATGAAGTGCATGCACAGTTTCCTGTCCATTTTCAGAATCTTCTGAAGATCGTGGAAACTTCAGGAACCTTTTTCCACAACCAGAATTGAACACGTGCGCCATGCAGGGCGCGTGGACCATCCCTCCTCGGTGCAGCGCGGACACCATGTGTCTCCCATTGTCCGTCACCATGGTTCCGATTTGCAGTTGGCGCGGAGAAAGCCACACATCGATTTCTTGCTGCATGACGCGGAGCAGTTCCTCCCCTGTGTGACTTTGTTCGCCGAGGCAAGCCAGGTTTAGAACTGCGTGACACCGCTGTGCCCTACATGTGGTATGATGGAGCAGTACTTGTGGAGGCTGAGATGGTGGTGGTGGTGGAGGAAGAGGAGGCGGACATTGGCGCAGGAGCCGCAGTTTGGCAACGTGGAGGATAAAGCGGCGTCTCCTGTCCAAGTTGTTGGTGTGCCTGGGCCGGAGGCACATTCACCCAGTGGGCCGTAAAGGACATGTACTGGCCCTGACCGTAGTTACAGCTCCAGACGTCCGCGCTGCTATGCACCTTGGAACAAACCGATAAGCTCAAGGACTGGCCCACCTTCTGTTCTACATATTTATGAAGTGCTGGTACTGCCTTTTTGGAAAAGAAATTACGGCTTGGAACTCTCCATCTCGGCTCGGCACAAGCCATTAGTTCTCTGAACGGAGCAGAGTCCACCATTTGGAAAGGGAGGGACTGCAGTACCAACAACTTGGACAGGAGCATGGTCAGCTGCTGCACCTTAGGATGGTTGGACGCATACTGTTGTCTCTTTGCAATCGCCTCGCTGAACGACTGCTGGCGCCATGAGTAGCGAGGAGCAGGAGCATCTGGACCGGGAGATGATGTTAAAGAGAAACAGCTCATCTCTGCAGAGGTGGTGGAGCCTTGACTGGCTGCAATGGCATGCGTGCCACTGGGCACTGCTGCTGCTGTTGCTGAGGCGGCAGGATCGACCACCACATCTGAGCCATGTTTCTCCCAGGCCACCGGATGGTGACGCTGCATGTGTTGGTGCCAACGTTAGCTCCCTGGCCATGCTTCACTTTCTGCCCACAGATTCTACATATACCCATATTCGGCTCCTCCGTTGTCTTAGCAAAGAACTGCCACACCGCCGAGTATCAGATTTTACCGCCAACGCTCTGCACTGAGTGACTACTACCGCCGCTGCCTCGCTGAGCCCCTGTGCCGCTACTTTCTTGGACCTGTGAAGCGGTTTTTTACCCCGTGGCCGCTTGGCTCCCGACCTCACACTGCTGCTACCCTGCTGACTTATGGCCACACAACCCACTTGCTGGCTGCGCCGCTGCCTGACGCGCAAGCTGACGCCCTCTTCTCCTGATGAGGATGAAGCCCTTGCATCACCCGGCTCCCAAGTGCGGTCGGCTACATCATCATCTATTTGTGTTTCATCGTCACTGCTGTCCTCATCACCGGTCTTGGTATGCAGAGGCTGACCCCTCACAACATGACCTCCTATGCCACTCTCAACATCTATACTTTGCCGCCTACTGCAAGAAGTAGGGGATATTGGCCCCATTTCTTCGCTGCCAAGTAGCTGCTGACTGCCCTCCTCAAATTGTTCATCCTCGCTATATAGTGGCGCTGAGCCCAGACCACATTGTAGATCTCTGGCTGAGGGAACCGGATGGGACAGAGGCGGGTTGAGGACGGGTGAGGGCCGCTGACCCGCTCCCGGGTCATGCCAACTAAGGGTTGTGTCTGACGTTCCCGCCGACTCTTGGCTGGGGTTGTCAGATGTCATCTGGGAGGAAGTGTATGACCTAGTCAACCAATCCAGAACCCTTGGGTTGCTAGTCAGCACACGGCCGCTAGATGACAGCGGCAGTTGTGGCCTCACCGAGTGACCCCTGCTGCGACGTCACCTTGCTGTGCTGCGACCTGGGCATGCTCCAGGAATGTTTGTGCCTCTGCCACTCGCAGGTGAAGAGCCTGCCACCTCTCTGTCTGACATACTGTTTGTTCTAAAATGTACAGACAATGTTTGATGAAGATATCTGTATATGATAAATACACACCCTGTATTTGACTCCAAATGAACCCACTAAGAAGCTTGGGTAACCCTTGGATATAAATTGCGCTCCACAAATGGGCAGGAAAAATTGACTTGTATGTGCCGTTTAAAAAATCTGTGTATTTCACTGAATATAAAAGCACAAACAGGCTTAATTAACCTTCGGATATGAATTATGCTACAGAATTGCTTCTGTGGCGGTGAAAAAAGTTTCTTTTACTGAGTACAACTGCAGAACAACGCTTAATTAACCCCTGGATGTAAATTGCACAAAAGAATTGAGCAACCAAAAACTACGAGCTTTGTAGCGTGTTACAATGGCGTGTTTTCTACGCTACACAACAAGAGAAAATATTTTAAATAACATTCGATTGTGAATTATGCTACAGGAAAAATGTATTTTTTGACGGTGAAAGACGGATTATTTTAGTCACCACAGCTGAAATACAACGCTTTCTTAACCCCTGGATGTAAATTGCGCCAAACAATTGAGCAACCACAAACTACGAGCTTTGTTGCGTGTTACAATGGCGTGTTTTTACGCTACTCAACAAGAGAAAAAATTGTAATTAAACTTCGCTTGTGAATTATGCTACAGGAAAAATGTATTTTTTGGCGGTGAAAAAGACGGTTTTTTTTAGTCACCACAACAGCAGAACAACGCTTAATTAACCGCTGGATGTAAGTTGCGCAAAAGAATTGAGCAGCGAATAATGAAGTGGTATTGATATTGTAAAAACGCTGTTTCTTTAAATAAATACAACAGGAACAGGCTTAGATCACCCTTGGATATTCAATGTGCTGTGAGCAGATAGCATTAAAATGTATATACAGCTGCATTGGACGCACACTGGACTTCAGATCCAATACACCAAAAAATCAGAAATAGAACTTTAAGAGAAGCAGTCTCTGAGACAAGCTGAGACACCCCCCAAAAATCGCTGTATAAAAATCAGTTCTTCAGTAAGAGCTATTACAAGCAGCCGCGGCAGCACCTTCCCTAATCAGTACAGTGAGTACAGCGTCGCGCCCGGACTTATATAGTGCGATGACGTCACAGAATCCCGCCGGTCTCTGATTGGCTTCATCTCTGCACATGTCATGCAGGCTATGCCCTTCTTCCTCCCAGAATGCTTTGCCCCATGTAATGCCATGTGTTCGCAGCCATTTTATCAATCAAAAGCACACTTCGTTCACCCGAAGTACCCCAAACTTCGACTTCGTTCAGAACTGAAGTTTTCCTGAAATTCTAAACGAATTCCACTTCGTTAGAATCAATTCGCCCATCTCTAATTATAGCATTAGGATAGTGTGACAATACAAATAAAAGCCAGGCTACTACAATTTGATGCCAAAACCTTCCTTGTTTTTGACAGTACTACTGCTTACTAAGCTGTCTAAGATGTTGGATAGCACTCTTTTCAGCGTCAAGGTCAAGATCCAAATTCCCCAAGCATTTTTTTTGGCAAACTTTTAATGTGGCTTTTAAACACATATCAAAGAGTCTGATGTGAATCGCAACACTACCACCAAGCCACTAAACTTAGTCACATGCCAGCCAGGCCACCTTTCATCTGGCTGTTTTCTTCTGGTCTTCTGTCAAATAGGACATTGCAGCTGCTGATTGGCTGCAGCGGTCAATAGGATGCCATCATTGTTTGGAATTAAGTGTTAAGGGTGATATCAGCACATGGCACATGACTGCTGCAGCCAATCAGCAGCTGCAGTTGTGACGTTCTGTTCAACAGAAGACAGGAAGAAAACAGAAGACAAGCGAAGGATGAGGACAGCGCATTGCTGGCTCTAAGGTGAGAGGAGAGGTGAGAATGCATTTATTTTATCTTTAAAGGGGAACAGTATCCTAATAAAAAATTAAAAGCATTACCTGGAGAACCCCTTTAAACTAAACTATGGTAAAATAAGATGTTCCAAATGTACATATGTATGGTGCATCTTCAGTAGTACAAAGTGCAATCTATGCCAGCTATGAGCTATACATTATAGTACTGTACATGTGTAGGTCTTTTGGAGGCCATGACCCCCTGGTAAGTGCTGGGTACTTATTTTAAAAGGTAAGTCAAGGCTGCAGGATAATCTGCGACATATTGATCCCAGGGAAGTCCCTCTCCCAGGCTGTGAATAATCCTTGTGCACACTCATCATTACGTGGCCAATGAAGACCTGCATATATCTAAGATAAAGTATGGATTAACTACCCAGCATACCATCAAAACAGTTACTGTTCCTACTTGACTGTAGGCTTAGCAGTGAGAGGAGGGTAAAGTCATATTTAGCTTTTAATTCACAGAAGCAAAGATGTAGCATATTAAGAATGCCCTTAGCTTTCCAGGATACTAGTTGACAACTCTCTTGCCCCAGCGTAAACTCCAGGTGTCCTCATGTTGTTAAAGGGGTTGTCTCACTACATTGATTCATCTTACCTCAGTCCTGTTTTCTTGGTTTCACTTTGAATTCAGGGGCGTGTTTACTGGCTTCTACTAGGCTGTGGTAGAAGCCAGGTCTTTAGTTATAGCAACCAGCACTGGCAGCCTACCAGGAGAGATCAAACAGGTCTGTAGCTATAGCGACCACAGGAGCTGATGCAGCCCATACATGAGGGGATATCACAGAATAGGTAGGACACGGATACTGGACACATATGGCAAAGTGACCTGATGTAGCAAGATCTTTAACCTCAAACAGCAATCCTTGTAGTGAGACAACCCCTTTAAGTATTTACTGGTTTGATAGGGCAGTTGAAATAAGGCTCTGGAGGCTCCAATAGTGGTTTTCAGTACCAGGCTGAGTCAAGTCACTATGGATAGGTGATAGAATTCGGTATGTAGAAGATCAGTTTTGGACCATAGAAAGCTAATTCAGTCTCTAGCATCCAAAAGGTGTGAAGATTTTCTCCAGTTTGCCCAGAAAAAAACTCCTTTAACTGGAATGTAATGACAGCGCTCTTTTTAGTTGAAGATTTATCACAAATAGCAATTGGAATACGCGTTTCGTGTGTAGACCACACTTCCTCAGTTCCATACAAAGTGCTAAACTCATGGGGTTAGATACAAAAAAAAAACTGCCAGGTCTGCACATGTCAAACAAGGGTCAAAGGTTAAGGGAACAATCAGGTAAAAGTTTAAAAATTAGATAAAAATTGAATAAATTATGTATAGATCACATTTATAAATTGTACATCCACATAGAAATACCATATCAGTTTAAAAGTATTAGGGCTTGTTCACACGACATTTTGGATCCATTTTGGATGCATTTTACGGATCCATTTTTAACCTGCGAGAACTGGATGCAAACTGCATCCAAAAAGCGGAACCAGAAAACGCAACAGCTGATCCTTTTTTGGATGCGTATTGGATGCGTTTTGCATGCATTTTACGGATCTGTTTTTTGGATCAGTTTTTTCAATGCTTTATTTAAATCAACCTATCAAACTGCAATTTAAATATAATTTAACCTATCAATGACCAAGAAAAAAACCTTTTTTTTACCTAGTGTCAATCAACTGTACATACACCTATTATTTTAGAACTCGCCCCCTCCTATTTTTTTTATCAACCAATAGTTTTCAAACCCACCCCATGTAAATGAATTAATAACAATCATTTATAAACTAAATCATTTATAAACGAAATATTTATAAATTAAAATATATATTTAGTATACAGTACATATAGTTATATACATTTATATAAATATACATTTATATACAATCATATACATTTATAATATTATATACATACTATACAAAAGTATATTTTTATATATATAAATATACTATTATATACATTTATATATATAATTATATACATTTATATAAATATATATTTATATACATTTATAAACTAAATATAACCCAAACATAATATTCAAATTTTATATTTAATTTAAATCCAATGCGTTTTACGGATCCGTTTTTGGCACCAAAAACGGATCCAAAACGCACCCAAATGTATGCTGCGCTTTTTGATCCGCTTTCAGGATGCCAAAAGCGCACTCCATTATTTCCTATGGGGATTTCTCTTGCGTAAAATGCAAGAAGAATTGACATGTCAATTCTTAAAACGGATCCGAAAAGCGGATCGCGCAAAGCGCATCGGCGATCACTCGTGTGAACAGCGATGCCCTTTTGCCATTGAAAGCAACGTTAATCACACTGACAAGTGTTAGATCCGTTGTGCGGATCCATAAATCGGATCCGTAGAACGGATCACAAAAACGTCATGTGAACAAGCCCTTACAAGAAAAATTATTATAAAAAGGGAAAAAAAACACTTTATTTAAAAGCGAACAAGAATACTTTATTTAAATAAATAAAAAAAAGTTGGAGTGACTGGATGTAGCCATTATAGATTGCTGGATTTGATTAGGGTCTATCACTAAGGGTAATAAAGGTGCTATTTTGAACTTTGTATTTAGTATTTATATTATGAATGGAGAAGAGAAAAGGAGTGTCAATCACGACATAACTTTTAAATATATTTCTCATTGATGGTCTCCTGTAATAGTGATTACCATTGCCCTCAGTTTAAGAGGATATGAGGTCTAGAGGTACGATAAAAAGGTATTAAGTGTTCTGTACTCTCAGATGTTGCACAAACACATATGTATGTGAAAAGAAACTATGATTTAGGATAGAATGTGCTTTGACCTGAATAAATAAAAGAAGAAAAAAAAATAATATAATAATTAAAAAATATATGAAATACAGTAATAAAATAAATAAATAAATAAATAAATAAATACTAAAAAAAAAATATATAATAATCCATACACACATACAGCACCATAACATATGCGCCCAAAAACAATATATATATATATATATATAATATATATAATATATATAAAATTATAACAACATATATAAAATACACTATACACATAGCCAAAAATAATGAAAAAAAAAAAAATTGCCAAAAAAAATATATGCCAAAAAGTATATGGCAAAAAAAAATATGCCAAAAAGAAAAAAAAATTTTAGAACAATGTGTTGGTATGAGAGGGGGAAAATAAATATGTATTACAATGGAAAATTCCTATTGTTTTATAAATGGAAGATTTTTTTTATTTTACCAATTTCAAAATGAGATTAAAAAAAAAAAATTCCCTTTTTATAAAATTCTTCTTTAAACTTTTAAATGATTGGTATTTTATGTAGATGTACAATTTTTTAAATATGATCTATACAAATCTATTTTTTTAAATTTTTATATAATTTTTAAACTTTTACCCAATTGTTCCCTTTAACCTTTGCCCTTGTTTTACATGTCAAAGCTGGCAGTTTTTTTTTTTTAATTTTTAAACCCCAGAGTTTAGACTTTGTGTATGGGAAAGAGGAATGTGGTCTAACACGAAAGCATATTCCAATTTATTTGAAAAAAACTCAACTAAAAAGACGTTCAGCGTGTCATTACAGTCCATTTAACCCCCCTTTAAAGACCTTAGGCGTATCCATACGCCAGGGCGTTTGGGGGGGAAACGCCTGGAGTATGGACTCCTGAGGGTCGCCGAACTCTAAAGAGAGTTCGCGGGGATCCGGGGGGGGGGGGGGGGGGGCGGATAACCCCGAATTATCGCGACAATCCGTCCCGCAATAACTAAGAGAGACGCAGGAGGTTTCCCCCATGGGGAAAAGTAAAATAAAAAAGTGAAAAAATAAAAAAAAAATGAAAAAAAAGTAAAACAAAACACGAAAAAAAAAATAAAAATACGTCCCCCCCCCCTTTTTCCCCCTTTTCAAACGCCAAACCCCCCAAAAGATCAAAAAAAAAATAAAGTACCCTATTTTGGGACGCCGCGTGCGTAATGAATGCCTATAAACTGTCATGTTTTTAATTAACCCTATGGTGAACCCGTAAAAAAAAAAAAAAAAACAAACCAAAATTTAAAATTATTTTTCATCCCGCAGCACAAAAATGGAATAAAAAGGATCAAAAACTCCATAAACCCAAAGTTGTACCAATTAAAATGTCAGTTTATCCCGGGAAAAAAAAGTCCTTATACAGCTCTTATACAGAAAAATAAAAAATGTATAGTCTAAAGATAGCAATGCATAAATATTGATTTACACACTAAAAAAACTTTTTTTTTTTTTTTTAAAAA